>DF239089.1:173762-186515 GCA_000507305.1 Breviolum minutum Mf 1.05b.01 | reverse complement strand
CCACCACCACCACCACCACCACCACCACCACCACCACCACCACCACCACCACCACCACCACCACCACCACCACCACCACCACCACCACCACCACCACCACCACCACCACCACCATCGCCACCTGCCACAAAGGGATTCGTGAGCCGTCGAAAGTTCGGCAGTGCCGGTGCGGGGGCAGGCGCTGCAGCCGGGCTCAGAAAGGACACTGGGGCGGACATGGCCGAAATGTGGTACGGTAATTGAAAAGTAGATGGCACAGTCCCTACACATTGGTTTGTAAGGACCCTTTACTAACCTACCTTTTGGTATCTGTGCCATCTATTTTGACCTTAAGGCAATGTCTTTGTGAGTGCTTTTTTTTAGTGGAGAATATTTTTTTAAGTTGAAAAAATCTTTGATATTTTTTGTTGCGGTGGACATTTTCATTTGGCGTTTTTGTTTGTTTCTTGTGAATTTCAAAAAGTCCTTACAAACAAATGTTTGCAACTTGTGAACTTGTGGACTTATTCGTGTTTTCACGATGTTTCTCGCCGAAGGCTTTCGGCAAACAACCCCACTTTTTGTTAAAAAAAACGATTTATTCAAGATTTTGCCCCTCTTGGTGTTTTCTCAACAAGTCTTTCGACTGAACTTTTGATGTCGTTCAATGTGTTGTCTCCATTTTGTGAATCAACCTTTGAGCCACATTGAAAGAAAAACGCCCGAAACTCCATCCACAACCAGCTTTAAATGGATTGAAATGGTGCGTTCCAAGCACTTTTTCCCATGTAAAGAGATTGAAACAACATGAAATCACCATTTATCCATGGTTGTTTCAGGTTCCAGGAAGGTTTCCTTTGGGGGGGGGGGGGGGGCGGTTCGGATTTGTTGTTGTTCCATACAACTTCTTGGTTCCACGCAAGAGGCGATAAGCCTCCCCCTTTCCCAGTAATAGACCGAAGTTGAAGGTAAATGGTATCACTTTGGGAAGGGGGACCACCCCAAGTTGCAAGCCATAGGATCCCATGACATATGTACCTATACTAACTTACCATAAAAATCAACAGAATGTAGGTAAATATATGATAGATGGATCCTATGGGTAATAACTCATACTGTATCTTGGTGCATATATCATGTCTTTTCGATATACATTGAGGAATTGATTCTACTCAAGACTGTGTTTACATCAACATAGCTTTAAGAAATCCCGGAGCATCCCTGTATGCCAAGAGTATCCAAGCTACTTCAAGAGGATTCTCCTCATCTACCATCACTTTGGGGTAAGGATCATCAAATTGTGCCCCCAAACATGTGTATGTACAAACAGCTTGCCTTTTGCCCCAAAAGGAAACGATCGTATTCCAACCACCCATTTTCAGGTGCTACTGTTGATGGTTCAGAAATCCCAAGGCCAACCACCTGGAATGTACAAAACCCTGTAAAATAATGGGATTTCAACTACCATTGCCTCAACTGGTGAGTTTGCCGGATTTCTTCCACCGAAGAACCGTATGACGATATAGGTTTCAAGAAGGGCTCCCATTGTGCTGTGTGACGGTGATGACCTGCTCCAACTTGGATGTTTTTTTTCGTAAAAAAATCCACTTCCACAGGTTACCACCGGACCGTGACACATGACACTACTGGGATGTCCTGCTGGTACTGGATGTAACTGGGTGGGTGATTTCACCCCTATATAACGATCGGTTATAAGTTATAAGTCCCTTAAGTAGGTGAAATAAACCAACTTGCTAACGATCGTTACGATCACTTCCAGCAGGACACCCTAGGTATGGTTAGTTTTTGTCCCCTAAATGAGGTTGGTGGGATCCCTTTCAAATGGCATAAATGGCTTATCAATAGGGAATATCAACTACTTACGAACTGGGATGATCCTCCAAGTACTGGCTGTTAAATAGGGATCCGGGATCCTTACTTCATGGTTTATCAAATAATCTCCACATCACTGGGGATTGTATGTCATCCTCGACATATACCCTAACCAACTCTTTGAGCCGTGTTTTTTTTTCATTGCTCATTTGGATTCACACCTTATTTCAGCCACCCACTCACCATACTTGAGATTCATGACCGTAAAACCTTCCCAATAATCCAAGATAGAAGATCATATGTCACGATAAATTCAAATCTGATTTTGAAGTGTCCCAAAAAAATCATGGCAAAAAAACATGGTGTAGTGTTTATTTTTTCATTAGGCACTTTAATTATTTCATATTTGTTTACAGTGACAGTCCCCCTTCAAAAGGATCATCTCCGTTTTCGGGTTTCAAAGCAAAAAAAGCTTTCATTTGCTGAATCATGGCTGATCCATTCCTCAACATGAACATCTTCGCAATTTTTACTTGGTCTGAATGTCGGCCAGTCGTCCACCTTCAAACAGCACAACAGGGGTTTTCTAAATGTGAAAATCAACGAAGACGTCGAAATCTAAAGCTTCTAAACCCCCAACCCAGATGCTCCATGGGACTGGAAATTTTACCTGCATGTACCATAAATCTAAGCCGTTCATGTAGGTAAATATACAATCGTCCCATGGAGCATATGGGCAAGGTGAGAAAATCCTTTGACCTCCCCAATTGTTGAACGACTGGGAAAAAAAAAGATCCGGAATAAATTTCCCCGACCGACTCCTGTACTTGTTCAGGACTGTAGCCCATGTCTTTAATGTGTTTCGCCTCGCGACATCCGAAAGCGGGAAAACAGTTGGACGCTGCATGTGTACGGTACTTGTAGGCATAGTGTCCAATCACCGAAACGAAATGCACAAGCCTTTACTTTAGGTTGGATGAAAACCATGAAACTCAGTTTCGGTGAGCCAGGATACCTAAAAATGAAATAAACAATGATGTTGTTGTGGTGGAATGATAGATACGGTATTCGAAACTCAAATGCCAACAATAGAAGCACATATGTTTAAGGTGGGCCGGACATAACTAGTTGGTGGTTTCAACCCGCTTGAAAAGTACAGTCAAATTGGATCATTTCCCCAGGGATAGGGATGAAAATAAAACATATTTGAGTTGCCACCACCTAGGTAAGAATGTTGTTCACACCTTCAAAAAGACCACGGTTTCAAGTTGCAACCAATCCGGAAGCACCTGGAACCCCATTCGGAACCCCAACCATTTATTTCAATGGATGGACCAATGTTTGGTGAAAGAACCATATCCTAAATATAAAGATTTGGTTCATCGTCCAATTGAAACATCCATTTATAAATGGTTGGCCTTAGGGTTTTTAGGTAGATCTTTTTTCAGCAAGGCAAAAATATGTGTCGATACACATGTTGCGACACAATATCCGTTACAATAACGAAAGCTAATCGCTAGTCCCTCCAAGTCTTTCAAGTACATGTTTCTATACTTGACCTTGGACACAGCCAAATCTTTGAAAAAACCCAAGATTTCCTATGTCGATGAGTTGTTGGTTAATCATTCGTGGATCGTTTCGGAGTTGGCAGATTCAGATGTTTTTGACGGCCAAAAACGTGCAACTCTTCACACTCTCCAAAAATACACTCCCTACTAAGATAGCACCTGAAAATAGGCCATCCCCCCAAAAAAGTAATATAATGAATTAGTTCCCAACCACCGTTTTTTTAGGGGCTATGTTAGTTTTAGGGAGTGTCCTTCTTGTGTTTTTCTCCCTTTGCCTCACCTCCACGTTGCGCGCTTCGACCCGACAGAATTCTCGCAGACGTTGTAAGACCAAACGCACCTCCGGTTGGATACACCCGATATGAAGGGCACTTGGAGGTGTTCTTGGATGGTTGAAACTACTTGGATGTCCCAGGAAGAGAGTAATTGGTTAGGATCAATGGGTTATCACCTACTTATGGGGTACATGGCAAATACCTCGTGGAAATGATACGTATTGGATCCACTTGGAGGATCATCCCATGACTTGTAAGTGTATTAATAACCATAATTAGTAAGTACCCTAAGTAGGGCAACCTTCCCCTTCCAAATGGCCGTTTCATGGCGGCTATAAATGGGGGCGCTCCTAACTACTTAAAAGTCCTGGGATGGCCCTTCAAGTGGACCCGGACAAGTTCCTTAAATGGAAAAGGATTCATCATCTACAAAACCGTCAATTCATACGAGCAACGATCAAAACCCTTATGACATCCCATCATACTGATTGGTTCATAGGGATCCTCATAATGGTTTATTCTAATCCCTCAGCAAATAACCAGCGTGTTCTGTTCTTATCAATTCTTGGGTTCACACGGTCATGGTAGTAGTAGTAGTAGTAGTAGTAGTAGTAGTAGTAGTAGTGGTAGTAGTAGTAGTAGCAGCAGCAGTAGTAGCAGTAGTAGTAGCAGTAGTAGTAGCAGTAGTAGTAGTAGTAGTAGCAATAATAAGAATAGTAGTAGTAGTAGCAGCAGCAGTGGTGGTGAGGGTGGTGGTGGTGGTACTGGTATTTTTTGCTGATGACCAGACGTGTGAGTTGTATCCATCAAATTAGCATCCCACGAACTTTCACAAGGTAACTGAATTTACCTTTCCTCGAAGAAGAGACAACAAAAATCTACACAAATCCAAAGTCAAGGCCAACAAACTTTATAGCTTCGAGTTGCACCTCTCTTTTTCACCGGTCGAAAAAGGAATACCTGGACGTCAAAGGACTATTTCCTTCATTGTTGTCTCAGTAAAGATGATTGTTTTCGTAAGGGTCTGCAATCAAGAATTCCAGGGAACTCTTCTCTTAATGGTCGGCTTGACTTCCGGGGAAATGTATTTCCCCTTTTCAAATTCCAGATTTTCCTCTTCAACAAGTACACCCCCTAAATTTTAACAAAGTGATACCAAAAATATTAAGTTGCTGTGGAAAATGTATCTCCTTTGCTTCACATACTGTTGATGGAAGAGTTCCTGCACCACCAAACATGTATGAAACCCTGTAAATAATGGGATATTTCGCATTATCAACTGGTTTGCCGGATTTCTTCCACCAACAGTATGGCTAACCTTTTTTGGTGGTAATCTAGCCATTAAAACTTCAGCTGGGACATCCACCACAGCTTCCCAAACTCCTCGGAGTTTTTGGACCTCCATGTAGGTGAACAATTGACGTGAGGCCGGATCCACGTCCTGCACGGGGAGGAAACATGTGAACCACCCCCGGCCGGAGACTTTCCGTTGAATCCTGGCTGGCTCATGACAGGATCCCTATGGTTTATTTCAAATAATCCCAACATAACTGGGGGATTGTATTTTCAAAAAAAACTAAACATTGGGGCCGTCTTTTTTCATTGATTATGTGGAAAAAATAATATGTAGAAAGAACTCCTTAAGAGGTGGTCCTGGCAATTCTGCGAGGCCCGGTGACCTTTCTTGGGGCTTGGTGAAAACCCACGTGACCGAATTGGAAAGGTTGGTTTTTCAGTGACCCTCCAACCTTCCCGTAACTCGGGGGAGTCAAAGTTTGGTCACTTTGCTTGCTTGATATGAACCGCTGGTGAGCCAGGACTTTTTGGACTTCAATGGCTTTATCAATCATATACCTGGAACTTGAAGCATATCTCATCTTTTATATAAGTAGTTTGTATAACCCATCTACTACCCTCTAGTAAACTAACGTGGCAACAGAAAATGCACCTTTTCCGAAAATGTATGAAATCTCCTATTGAAAATGGGGGGAGAGAAAACTTCACTGAAAGACTACCCAACCCAACAGGACCATCAACTTCCATCCGTCCGTCCGTTCCAACGGCCCGGGGGCGCCAATGACTGACATCCCCCACATCTTCCTGCATGATACGTTCCAAGGTGGCCATTGCTTTCACATAAGGCATCACCTCTCTTCCCACCAACCTGGCATCGGAACGATTGGCAATTGGCCAATGGCTGGCCTTCACCTCAACCTACCCCCGCCCCATAAATAAGGGTTTGTATAATAAGGCCTTATTAAGGGAAACCAATGGGTTAATAAAGCCTTATTTCTGGGGGAAGTACGTTAGAGGGTAGGTTGACCAGCCATAACACTTGGCGATTCCTGAGTGACTATTGGCCCCCTAAACGATCGTGGTTGTTTGTTGGTGTTGTTTTTTTCAACCATAAAGCGTTCTGAAAATACATAAAGCATCAAAATTGGGAATTCAATCATTTACACACCAAAAAAAAAGTCACGGATTGAAAAAAAATCCTAACAAACATCTTTGAGATCCCAAAAAACAACCAAAAAGACATCCCCCATTGCAAAGTCCCATTTGGTTTTTACGGGCTTGATTCTTACTAAAGGTACCAGAAACAACTTTGTCTTTTGTTTTTTTTAGGTCTTATGAGGTCGGTCTTTAACTTTTTCTTGAACCCGTTCCCTCCGAGCAAGCAATGGAAACACCGACCATGTCCGTAGGATGATGATTTCTTCGCCGAAATATCAAACGGCGATATATAGACGAATCCTAGCTGGTGGTTTCAACCAACCCATTTGAAAAATATATATAAGTCAAATTGGATCATTTCCCCAGGTAGGTAGGGGGTGGATATTATAGAAATATTTGAGAAACGCCACCACCTAGAAATCAATTAGGGGCAGCCATGGATCCAAAAGAAACCCACCAAAAAAAACCACCCCCGCCCAGGGCCCCGTGATTCAGTCGCCGGTAGCCGCCCAAACTGTGACTCCCCCAGGTTTCGGGAAGGTTGGAGGGTCACTGAAAATCCAATTCGGTCACGTGGGTTTTCACTCACCGGGCCCCAAGAAAGGTCACCAACTCGCAGAATTGCCAGGTAATGCACTACGGGTTGATGGATGAAATCCCAAGACAAAGCCAACCACCGAAAGGATGTATGATGGTGCTAAAACCCTGGTAAATCATGGTAGATAAACTACCAAGCTCAACCGGTGAGTTTTCACGCCGGATTTCTGAAGCATCAACCCGTAGTTCATGAGTTCACCCACCTGACCCTTTTGGAAAAGGTCGGTTTTTCAGTGACCTCCAACCTTCCCGTAACTCGGGGAGTCAAGGTTTGGTCACTTTGCTTGAATGACCTGGGCCAACCTGGAATTGTTGATTAAAGTAAATCCCTATGTTGGGTATGGCCCCCTGCCAGTAACAGTGACCACCAGGAATATTACATGTCTAGCTAAACCTTTTTTTGCCACTGTTAGTGGAAGGGGGCCACACCTAACCTATATGAAAGCAAGGAGAATATTTTGGTTAAAGTAACCTCCAAATACAAGAGATCAAAAAGGTCTAGGCTCGCAATTGTCCTCGCCTTTGTTGCGAGCCTTTCCTCAGACCATTGAGGATGAAACTCATCATGAATGCTCATCACTAAGCGAAGCCAAAGACCATGTTAAATGTTTCGCACCGTTTTTCTCTGGGCAATTTTTTTGGGGGAAAAAATTCACAAAAACCTGATTTTTTTTACGGGCAAACTTTTGTTGGTGGGAAAAAAACACCTTACTATTTCACCACCAAACTTTCGCCCGAAAAAATCTCCCAACAACCCCTTCGGCCCCCAAAAAGGTTCACCTTCGTCGACGGTTGGTACTGGAGGAGTTCGGTTCTGGCAGCGCGGCAGCCTGGTACCGCTGCCAAAGCATAGCTCAAAAATGCCATAGCTGTTGATGGTTCAGAAATCCCAAACAACCACCTGGGATGTATAAAACCTTGTAAATAATGGGATAAACTACCAAGCTCAACTGGTTAGCAGGATTTCTTCCATCAACAGTATGAGCCATAAAAAAAACGCTCCTTCCCTGGCAATTCTGCTGGTGACCTTTTTTCGATGGTATTAAGTGACCTTTTGGAAATGGTTAAGCGACCTCCGAGTAGGGGATGAAAAGGAAACGTTGAATCATCTGGTGGTTATTTTGTTGCACAATTCAATTACAATCCCCAGTTCTATGGGGATTGTTTCATAAACCATGAAATAAGGATCCCTATAAACCAACCGGGATTCAACGGAAAGCAAGGAACCATGGGGCTCGTTTCGTGGCTCAAGAGGTAAGGATCCCTTTTGCCTGGAAACTCAACACTTCATGAGATCCAACGTCCTTTGGTAAAAATTTGTTGCAAAAGTTTCACTTTAACTACTGCTTTCTTTAAATAAATTAAGCCTTTATAACCAAAAGCAAAAAAAAAAACTAGCTCTTTGCGGAAACGACTCTCCCAAAAGTTGGCAATGTTTTTTTTCTGAAAAAAAAACGCTGCCAACGGAAAAAAAAACAAAACCTTGAACTTCACTTCTTCCCCATCATCAAGAGGCACCTCGGTGAGAAAAGTCACCAGCTGATTGTAGTTGATGAGCTGTTCACCTCGGTCGGGGCAAAACAAAAGCGCAGCAAACCTCGGCTGCGTAGTTAATATGTTGAAAACATGGAAAAATATGAACAAAAACATTGGGGGTTGATCCTGGATCACATGCAAAACTTAGACAAACTACTGTTGGATGGTTCGTTCGAAATCCGGCGTGAAAACTCACCGGTTGAGGTTAGTAGCTTATCCCATTATTTACAGGGTTTTTTTTCATCCCAGGTGGTGCAGGATTTCTTCCATCAACAGTATGACGCTATAAGTTGGGTGAGATATTTGAGTTTCACTTTCACCCATAATTGAGGGAACAATGGTTTAAAGAAGTTGCAGGGCGAGATTTAAATAATACTGGTTCTAGGGAAAAATCACATCCGTTTGGGTAAGTTATACTATAAGGGTAACGGCCTTCTTATGGAATGATCCCGGGCAGCTTCAGGGTATATCAAAATCATCGGCAAAGGAAATAAGGAACCTTCCCCTTCAGTTTGGAGATTACCCTCCCCAAAACCAACATAGCCCCTGAAGATAGACCCCTGGAGAAGGAAATTCCTCTTGGAAGCCACCTTTTTTTTGGAGGCAAGCTGTTAGTTTCAGGGAGTGAAACAAAAAACCTGGACACCCACCAAATGTATCTTTTAGGACTTCAACCTCGAACCGTCAAAACCAAATTCGGGTCAAAATCTGGTTGGCGACAAGTCATCAAGCCTCAAACCCCCAAAAAAAAACAAATATCTACACAACAAGCAGAGAAGACAAGCCACGGAGAAGGTTGCAAACTCCAACCCTTTTTACAAAAAGACACCTACCAGGTGATTCAAAGTGACCTTGTTGGGATGGTTAGGTGACCTTTCGGACATGGTTAAGTGACCTCCAACGATCGGGGATGAAAAGGTCACGGCTTGAATCACCTGGTATGAAAATTAACATTTTGAACACAATGATGGAGGTTTGGTTCAGATGATTTCCTTTTGCAAAATGGGTGATTCTTTAGGATCGAAATGAAAAAAAACATGTTAATTTTAAGGGGTGTGCACTTGGTACTGAATCAAAAATCCGAAAGATCTTTGACTGATAGATGAACATTAGCCATAAAGGAGGTGTGGCGCATCACCCAACAAAATATTGATTCTTGGTTCTGATTATCACAACTGGTGATTTTAAAGGACTGCGAGTCAACCTACCCCCCCCCGAAAGGTAACCCCCCCAGGAATGGCCGGCCTTACGACATGGGCTTGGCTTAACCATTGGTTCCCTTTAAAAAGGGCCGTATGAAACCCATATTTCTGAGGGGAGTACGTGGCCTGGGGGGGATAGGTTGACCAGCCATGCTTAAAAAATGGCTCCGTGATTGGTTTCCGAACTGGTGGTGGAACATGGTTCCAAGTTTCGGCAGACATGGTGGAAGTTGGCATGGTCCGAAAAAGTGTGGACTCCAAAAATCCATCTTACAAAAAAAAAATCACCCCGAAAACACAGGGGGGTTGCTACATAAAACCCCGCTCTCAAACCTCGGAGGTTCAGAACTTTCATCTTCTTTTTTTTGGCGGTTTTAAGGTGATGGTTGTTGGAAAGCCCTCAAGGTGGGGGGACATATCATCAAACCCTGAAACAATCGCAAACGTCAATGGTTGTTTTTGCTTCCCATAAAAGGTGGGCTTGGTAGGTAGCATTTAATTTATCCCCCAATTGGCAAGAAAAATACCACGAAAATATACCACTTACAGTCCTTGCCTTCTGTGGGATTGTATATTCTACCAAGCCCACCTTTTATGGGAACCAGAAACAACCATTGAAAACAAGAATTCTTGACAAAAAGAAATCGATGTCATGCAAAACCCCTCAGGATTCCGGTCACCACCAGGACAACATTACTTTTTAGTGGGAGGATTCTGAACTAAACCTTCATTTTCCACTGATGCTGGGAACGGGGTTGTGGCATCCCAATCTGTTCTCGTGACTCATGGGAACGCCCTCCCATACCATGTGTGAAACATTCCAAACCCAAAAAAAACGCAAATCCAAAGCAATTGTAGGTTGCAACGAAAAAGAACTCCACAAAAAAAACAAATACACACCAAAAACAGGTTTCCCACAACCTTTCCCACAACCCCTTGCCACCCCCCCCCCAAGAAAAATATATTCCCTGAGAAAACACACTCTCTTCATTCTCTTGCAATGTGGCTTCCCTCGGAGCCAAGTGAGACAATCATATAGATGAACATGGAAAGCCCAACGCACCAAACAAGCAATAGAAAATTCAATGTTTTTTGGCTACATATGTTTCATACTCTCCCTGAAAAAAAAAACACCCCCCTACTGTTAATGGTTCAGAAATCCGGCTAACCACCTGAGATGTAGAAAACCCTGTAAATAATGCTAGATTCTGCATATCAACTGGTTTGCCGGATATCTTCCATCAACAGGTAGTACCTGTGGGGTGATTGAAGCCGTAACAACTTTGTTGGGATGACTATGAGTGACCCTTTTGCAAAGGTTGGAAAGGTGGGTGACCTCCAACAGATCCGGGGATAACTTTAAAGGTCACTTTGCGACTGAATGACTCCCCTGAAAACTGAGGAATATCCCTCTGCAAAAACGGATGGTTGGTTCAGATGTATTTCCAGATTGAAATAGTCCCTTTTACAGGGGACATGTTAGTTTTCTGGGGTGTACCTGGAACCTTTCATACCTTCCTGGGCCTTTCCAGAAAGTTCACGGCTTCCAGGTGCCTTTTACTTCATTATTCTTCTCTTGGATTTGCTTCTGACAAAAACGGCAGCATTTTAAAATTCCAACCTAGAATCTGCAAAAAGCTTTGCCTTGGAAAACGAATCTATATACTGTAAGTTATATTAAGTTATATTGGTTGGCCCATGTGATGATCCTTTCTTCGCTTCAACATCCTTCCAAAAAACCTAACATCCAATGATGAAATGACAAGGGCATCCTGATAGACTAGGATGGAAGCGGCTGGTTATCAAGCATCAAATCTTATTCTACAAAACTGTCAACTACACGGAACATGTCAGGGGTCATTGTATGACACCAACCCATGCAATGCACTATTATAAGGGAAATTCCTCAAAAATATTATACCTTTGCATTTATTTGATCCCTTCAAAGGTAGATATAATTTAACGACCCCCGGAATGTTGAACTTCGAAAATCTCCTGTGTTGCAAGTTAGTGGTACTGTAATTGGGACCATGATTTACAATAAGAATGGCTTCTTTGAAGCTGGCAAATTGGTGTCACGCTGCAGAGCCCGCGAGTTCTCGACCCGCGAACACCAACCGAAAAAACCCGACCTTCGAAAACGCGGCAGTTTTTGTAAAATCTTGAAAAAAGTGAAGGTTTTTTGGTGGGAAATCTCCAGAAATGGGCGTAGAGTGTACTTACAGGATAATTGGAACTTGGTGAAATATTCAAAAAGTTTGATTCATCCAACTATCTATTGGAAGAAGGTGCTTTGGGAAGGCTACTAAATCAACTACCCCCCCCTGAAAACTAACATGTCCCCTGAAAATTGATGGTTGGAAGATGTGATTTCGAATTGAAATGGTCCCTTTTCAGGTGACATGTTAATTTTTGGGGGTGTGTAATGGTTAATTGTTGGTTTGGGTCCCGGTGGTTGGGATTCCCACGGTCACCGAAAATGAAAGGGATTTGTTACGGATTTGTTACTTACGGCGTTTCTCCCCGAATCGAATCCCCCCTTTGCAGCACCGGGGGGCCCCAAAAACCATGCAATTTTAACCACATCATTAGTTGAAACAGTTTTGCGCAAACTTCCCTAATGTTCCAAGAAAGGTTCCACAATCTTCCCTTAGGGATCCCCAGTTACCCCAAACCACCAATTTAACCATTCGTTGAATTGCAAGCCAAACAAGAAACAACAAGAAACGCCCCGCCGACTTTTGTTTCCCCCCCGGCTTCACGAAAATTTGTCAAAAGGTGCTCGCTGAGTTCCTTCTCCAAATAGCGTTGTTGTTCGGTGCCTCCGAGCTTGGGAGGTTTGAACGACTCATGGATGTGTGAAAGGAAGGGGAGAGTAGATCCAAAGTATACACCCTGGAAGGAAGATTCACGGCTGGTTCACCTACAGCCATCACTGACGATCACCCATGAAAAGAAAGGAAAATGATCTGAACCAACCTCCTTCAAAAACATGTTATCAGCCGTTCTATCTTCAGGGGTGTAAGCCTTCTAAAACTACTCCGGTAAGTTCCATTGTTTTGTATTACTAAAGTTCCCCAATAAAGCCAGTGAAGAATGGCTTGATGGTGCTGAAATGAGTACGTTACGTTGGAGTTACTCACACAGTATATATCGGGAACACTTCTGGAGGAAAACAGCAGTGTGAGAAAGCTCCGTCATCATCATCATCATCATCATCATCATCATCATCATCATCATCATCATCATCATCATCATCATCATCATCATCATCATCATCATCATCATCATCATCATCATCATCGAGAC
>DF239089.1:94167-173757 GCA_000507305.1 Breviolum minutum Mf 1.05b.01 | reverse complement strand
TCATCATCATCATCATCATCATCATCATCATCATCATCATCATCATCATCATCATCATCATCATCATCATCATCATCATCATCATCATCATCATCATCATCATCATCGAGCACAAATGATCCCATTGGAAAAACTATCACACTTCGATTCAAATGTTCACCCCTATCAACGCTTTTTCTCAGATGCAACCATCCCCCTTCACAGGATGTCCACAAAAAGTGAAGGTAAATTGGAATCCCTGAGCATGTGAGAATGTATAGGCCTACAGGTACGAGCTAGCAATCCCACCCCAGAGCTATCGAAATCCCGAGTTTTGCCTCAACAAAACCACCCGGTCTGCGGTGATTGTTTTCGGTTTTGGTGGTGGGTTTTCCTTTTTGTGGCCATTTCGTGAACACCAAAAAAAATCCAAGCTCCTTTGGGTACGGCTAGTTTCAGAAGAATTGGGAAATGTAAAAAAAAGAGCCAATCCTTTCAGTGCTCTACACCCTGGAAAAGAAAAACATGGAACCCAAAAAAAATGGAGGCTTTGAAAAAATTGGGGGGTTCCTTTTCAATTGGGTGATGTTTTTTTTGGTTCCAGCCGTTCATTTTGCAGGGCTCTAGCGGCATCCAATCATAGTAAAAAAAAAAACCTCCAGTTCTTCGAACCAGCCATGTCCTTTTGACAAGGGGTTGTCATACGTATGACACCAACCCCAAACAATGCCCCTATGCCCTATATTAGAAGAGGGAAAAAGATCCCTTTAAATTTACATCATGTTTACCACATATTTCTAGTTGGTGGTTTCAACCCATCTGAAAAATATTACTAGTAGTCAAAATGGGAATCTTCCCCAAATAGGGTTGAAAATAAAAAATATTTGAAACCACCACCCAGATTTGCAGTATGTACCATATATTTGCAATGTTTTCAAGTTTTCACTCCCCCAAAAATCTGCAACAGTAATTTAAGGCTCCCTTTACCTTGACCCCTTCGTGGTCCAAGGTCCAGACAGGGAAGTTGTTTGTTCCCCCCGTTGAGTTTCCCGGACCATTCTCAGCATCGTCGAGGCACTTTGCTAAGGTACCTGTGAAAAATTTCCATTTGGCCAAAGGTCAAACAAAAATTGGGCTCATCAACATGGGTGTTTCCAAAAATAGGGGTACCCCAAAATGGATGGTTTATAATGGAAAACCCTATTAAAATGGATGATTTGGGGGTACCACTATTTTCGGAAACATCCACATGGTGTTCTTGGAATGCTTGGAGGATGACATCCCATTGATTTAGCATTCCTGGAATGCTATCTGAACCAACCACCATGGCTAAAAAACCCATGGTGGATCCCTACATTTACCATAAGAATCAACTCAATGTAGGTATCTAGTTGGTGGTTTCCGTATAGACTATTGTTTTAGTAAGGGTTTACTATCAAAAAATCCGTTTTGAAATGTCATGTTTATGGTCAAAGGACTTCCAGGGTGTATGTTTATCTATCGCTAACAATAAAACCCCCCATTTGGTGCTTTCAACCCATCTGAAAAATAGTAGTCAAATTGGATCATTTCCCCAAGGATCGGGGTGAAAATAACAAATGTATTAACCCACCACCTAGTGTTGTTCTTGGATGGTTGCAACTACTTGGATGTCCCGGCCAGGAAGTTAGGATCACCTGTGATCGGATCAATGGGTTATCACCTACTCATAAATGGGGTACATGGCAAATACCTCGTGAAAATGATACTTATTGGATCTGCTTGGAGGATCATCCCATGACTTGTAAGTGGTTGATGGTTGGTTTTCGTCCCCTAACTGGGGTTGTGGGACCCCTTCCAAATGGCCGTTTCATGGCCTATAAATGGGGGTTACTAACTACTGTGCTTACTCGGATGATCCTCCAAGTGTTCTTGCATGGTCGAAACCAGGTTGTTACAGAAGTGGTTCATACTCATACACCCCTGAAAACCAAAAGAGGACCATTTCAAAAGTTAAAGGCCCGGCTTCTCTTCCAAGCACAAATTTTTCAGGGGACATGTTCGTATTTGGGTGACGGTGGTCCTAGATATACCGTGCATATCACAGTTCCCATCGACGACTATCATCTACTCCACTTCAAGGTCGGCAGTAAACATCAAGAAAACCCTCAGCATTCAGGGCAGTTTAACCTACCATCTTTGGAAAATCAGTATATTCTCTATCCCTAACTGTTGCTTTTAACACTTAGATGCTTATTTCTTCTTTATCCCTAGCTTTTTCCATTCTTGTTCCCTACCATGTTTCGTTCATCATGTTCAAACATTACCAGCGCGATTCATGTCACTTTTCCTCGAGTGAGGGGAGCCACAAGGCTGAAAGCGAACCTTCAAGATGTTGGAAAATAAGAAACTATAGCTAAGGTGATGTCATGTCATTTGCCTTCCAGAAAATCTGACTAGATAGAGATGTACGTATACATCCCCACTTCAGAGAAAATCCACCCTGGAAAATGTTCGAACAAAATTGGCACCCCAGAGTCATTTTGACAATTTTTTTGCTTCGGATTTTTTGGTTCTTTTTTGGGGTTTGACAGGGGTCATGCCTTTTTGTAGGGAAAAAAAACGAAAAACTAGTAGGTCAAAAGAAAATCCATCCACTATGAATGAAAATGAATATATTTCCTCCTTGAATTATGGGGATCGATTCCAGCCAGTCATTCTTAGCTTTTCAGGCATGTGAAATTCCCAGCCGTGGAGATTTTCCAACAGGTCGGTCTCTCCCCCGGGGGCCGAACCCATCTTGAGGCGCCGCATGGCCCGACGCGTGGCCGCATGGACCGACTTGGACTTGGTGGCGGCCAGGCGGGTCGGTCGCCGTCGTTGTTGGGGGATGTCCCAAGCAGGGAAGTTAGGATTTCCAATGGTGATCGGATCAATGGGTTATGTACTTTTATAACTTATAACCTACTTGGAAATGGGGGTATATTGGGGTAAAGTGATAACCCACTGATCCGATCACCTTTGATCTTTGATCTTTGATCCTGACTTCCGGTAAAACATCCAAGCACGTGTCACACGAAAGCAAAAAAAAGGGGGGCAAGAGGAAAAAGAAAGCTGAGTTTTTCGGGACAAAAATCCCCGCTGAACAATTTCGAAGTGTGAATCAAAATTGGGGCCAAGAAAGGGAGTCATACTGTTGATGGTTCAGAAATCCGGCTAACCACCTGGGATGTACAAAACCTTGTAAATAATGGGAGAAACTACCAACCTCAACTGGTTAGCCGGATTTCTTCCATAAACAATAGTTTCTGGTAATGCTCAAAATTTCCCCCCCCCAAAAAAAAAAAAGGACTACTCATCTTCATAGTGGGTTGAGATTCCATAACATCACCACTCGCCAAAACTTGTGGATCTTTTTCACGCTCGTCTGCCGAACCATCAACCCCAGACAAATTCATCAAAAAAACTTGGAGGGAAAGCAACACATATGCAATGTCAAACCAGGATTTTGCTCAACCCATCTCAAACCCCGATACTGGTTCATTGGCAATGGATCACTAAACTGACTTTGAAGGTTTTGTGTTGGAAAAAATTGCTCAACAATGTGTTCAGGTACTCGGTAACATCGAGTCAAGACACACCCCTGTCTCTTGAATTTCAGTTTTCATCCCAGTTTACCTTTTTTGGGCGGGTACCCTCCTCAATGTAACAAACACTGGTTTGAACAAACTCAAAATTAAATACAGTTGATGGAAGAAATCCTGCACCCGTTGATAGGTATAGTTGATCCCACGATTTACAGGGTTTGTTTACATCCGAAGTGGTTTTGGTTGGATTTCTGAACCATGAACAGTTAATTACTTAGGAGTCTTTCAATCTTATAAACTCATTGAACCATCAAGGTAAAAGGTAGCTCCCATTGAATTTTAAGATCATTGAAGATGAGTCTCTTCAAGTCTCCAAAATGGGCTATTGAATTTTTCTCCACCGCGACTCCATGATTTGTTTGACGCTTCGCCTGGGTAATTTAATGACTTGCAAATCTTAGGGGGTGGTTCTTTTAAGCAAAGCATCTGCCAGGTGATTCAATGTGACCTTTTCATCCCCCAGTTGGAGGTCACTTAACCATTTCCAAAAGGTCACGTTTTCACCATCCCAAACAGGTCACTTTGAATCACCTGGTGGTTATTTCACATAGGATATTTCTTCAGTTTCCAGAGGCGATTCTGTTAAGGCGTTTCCGAAAAATCTGTGGTCATAAAACCAACCTCCCAAAGAATAACGGATGAACAACCGACATCCACCAAGAAAAACCAATCCAGCCATTGGATCATGTTTTTTGTCGGTACGGCAAGGGGAAGGATACAAACAAAAATGCACCTCTAACGTGTATATACCCTAAGGATCCAGGTATCTCCTAAGGAAGGGATTTCTCCTATAATCGTAGTCTGGTGATGGGATTGGAACCCTCAATCCTATTCTAGGGAGGTGTCTGGATTCTTAGGTATATATTTAGAAAAAAAAACATACACGACATAGTTTTTGCAAATCCATACTCCTGTATGTGGAAAAACTACGTTTTTCAAGCTGGTTTTCGAAAAAAAATCCCCCTTTCACCTTGGACCAAACCGTTTTCCCAACTACCATGGACCAAGAAACACTCTCCACAGCCATACGCAAAAACGTGGAGTATAACTGTTGATCCTCTTGGCTCAAGATCCTGAGGGTGGAAGAGAAATTGGTGCTGAGAAAAAAATCATTCTGAAAGGTGGAAACGTGGGGAAGAATTTGAAACTCGATCTGTGAATTTTGGAGCTTGGTGCTGACTTTTTGGTGATGTTGGCTCCACCCCCAAAAAACCAGCAGTGTAGAGAAAAATCTCTCAAATCATGGCTTAGCTGCATTGGTTTCACTTATCTTTCTAAGCACCAGCTCTTGTGTAAATTGGGCAACTCCTCAGTTTAAAGTAGTTCAGAAGTGACAGAACTGCGTTCTTTAGTTCTTTATGCAGGATCTTTGGTATTAATTTGTAGTGAAGCACAGAGGCCAAAATCGAAATGCTCATGTTAACAATGGGTGCAGATTAACAGCCAATACAAAAGAAAGGCAGAACAGCATTCATGAATCCATGAACATTATACCAACCCAAACAACGCACTATTTCATTTCTGCAGGGAGGGTGAACACCCTCAAAAAGTTTACCAGCCACAATGTTGAACATCAAAAATCATCCCCCACTCCAAAAACAAAAAATCTTCGTGTTCTAGTTGGTGGTTGAACTGCTTCAACCCATCGGAAAAAGCAATATTCGTCAAATTATCATCATCTCCCCCAAGTTTAAAAATAACCCCAGGTTCAACCCTATGAAAAACCATGGTTGTTTTCATGGGTATAACTAGGGATTTTCATCCACGAAAATAGTAGGCTTCGGGGGCCCCCATCTTGTAGGTGGCGGTTCACTACCTTACAAACGGGCCGAGGGGCCCCTTCTTGTAGTTTTTGACGGACCTAGCGGTCCTTCCAAAGCCACAGCTGCCCTGGTGGTTGCTGAACCCCCTAAGGTGGTTTTTAAAGTGAACCGCTGCCCCTCCCGGGATCCGACCAACCACCCTGAGCAGCCCAAACAACATTCGAATTCGATCCACCTGGAGGTAGTGGAAGTGATGGAAGTGCTGGAAGCGCTCTGGTGAACTAACATAGCGATGGCTGGAATATCTCCATGTTCATCTAGGAAAATCATCTGAAAAATCCTGGTCCATTTTCCAGCCAGCTACGTTAGTTTACCAGAGTCTAGTGCCGTTTTTTGGGGGGGGTCCAAGAAACATGATGGCCAACACAGTGGAACCTCTCAAAAAACAACAAAAACTTGGCCAAGGGATGATAAAATGGATGCAAGCGTCTTCTTCTTTCACTATGACTAAGTCGGAATAAAGCTTTTTTGCGACCGATTTTTGAAAGGCGAATTGCAAAAATATACCACCATCTTTTTGGTCACGTCTACTTTTATAGGTTCTTTTCCAAGAAGCAATCTGTTTGCGAGAGAGAAGCCTACTAGTTGCACTGGATCAGTCTTTCGGCATCCAATCCCAAGTCATCCTTTAAAAAAGTCTGCATGAAAGGTAGTACTGGTCATTTCACCATCCCAAAACGGTCACTAGCAGAATTGCCAGGTGGCAAAAGTCTAACTTTTATTGAGTTACATTTAAAAAAAAACGACAAATCCAATGGGGCTAAGTTCGGGTATAAGATGTATAAGGGACTACTGTACCAAAGATTTGCCAAGCTTAGTTCCAAAAAATGGACTCCCCGAATTGAAAATGTCTTGGTGGTACTTCCAAGACAGTTGATGGAAGAAATCCTGCATCACCTGGGATAATGGGATAAAGTACCTATTAACTGGTTAGCCGCACTTTCTCCATCAACAGTATGAGCCATTTGGAACCATCAAGAAAAAACCCTGGAAACTTGAAGTTGTACCTATTTATACGATTATATTCATACCTGGAACCTAAATGATTCTATCAAAATGATTGTTTTTATTAGATTATGAACCAAGTCTTTCGATAAGAAATGGTTGGAAATAACCAAACATCCGTGCTTGTTTGGAGTTCCAGGCAAAGTATTCCAAAAAAAAACGTCAGGTTTTAGCGATTGAAACTTGAAGTTTTGTCAAGTTACACTCCCTAAAACTTAACATCTTCTTGGATATCCCAGGAAGTTAGTCAAAGGTTAGTAAGTGGGTTATAACAAACTTATAAATGGGGTACATTGCGGTTATAACTACCCACTGATCCGATCACCTTTGATCCATCCACTTCCAACGGGACATCCAAGTTACCCACCAAAAAAAATGGTGCTAAAGCGAGACTTCCTCCTTTCCTTTTGGGGCTTTCAAGGCCCAGGTTTTTAGGGACCGCGATTTGTTAGTTTCAGGGAGAGGGCGACTTCGACCTTCTTAGAAGAACCTACCTGCGGAAGTTCCAGCCGTTGAAAGTTGCGACGTGAAGAATATCCATCAAGGCCTTGGAACCCCTCAAAACTAAAGCTATTTCCATCCAACTGTTGCCTTGTTGAAAAAAAATAGTGCCTGGAAAACCTAGGATGTTGTACCATTTTTTTGAGGCAACTGGAAAACACTGGTTTTAGGGTTTTTTTTTTGTGGATGAAAATTAAAGTCGCAACTGGTTGTCCAGGTGGTACTTTTTGTATGTTTTCAATTTTCCAGGTTGGCTGCTTTGTTGTTCTTAGTGTCACTGTTCTACAAGATTTTTATGCTCCAACCCACCAGTCGTTGGAAACCACAAACCGCCCAAAAAAAAAGGCACCAACTTCACGAAGGATGCAAAGTCGTAGCGTCGCTGTTCGTTCAAAAAACCCAAGGTCTGTCGGAAGTTTGGCGGGGGAAAACGACTGCGAAATTCCGGGGAGCACGTTTGGAGTGTCCAAGGGTGGGTGAAACACCAGAAAGCAAAATTGATCAGAAAAATGAAAAGAGATAGTAGTATACCGAAGTTACCTATAATTACTTCAAACAGCAATTACCTTAGAGTTCTTTCAAACTGAATTTACTTGTACTTCAAACCTTTCAACCATGGTAAAAGTTCCTTGCGGAAGAAAAAACAACGTTTTCATATAATTAATATACTCCATCCCAAAAGGAGCCAGGAGTACCCGTTTTGACTTGCCGGAGCGCAAAAAACGGGGGGAGTGGTGTGGAATTCGATACCCTGTAGGAAATGGTTTAACTCCACCAATCCTGAAGGGAAAGTTGTTAAACACTTGCAGGGGAGCTCGTAGCATCCCTGAAACTAACAGCAAGTTCACCTCTGAAAATAGGCCTTTTGTCCCCAAAAAATATGTTTTTAAAAAAAAAGAACATGCCTAGAGCATGTTCCCTGTAGCCACACCAAACCCCAAAAAAAGGGTTTGGAACCTCTGAGGTGGCATCTTTTGCCCGATGCTTGGATGATCTCTAGAAGAGTTGCTTGCTACTAAGTCTTAAGTGTGGCAAAAGACAACTTCAAGATATTTCCTGACTATATGTTTTTTGACATATAACCCCCAGTTCGAATCGCCACTCATATAGCCAAGCTCATGTTTTTGGGGCAAAATCATCCAAGGTCTTCGTTCTTCAAACTAATCATTGACAGCCACGAAAATCCCATGGATTCCCATCGATTATTCTAGCAAAAAAATCCGACCATGAAGGGAATGGGGGGTTCATAAATCGTCACAAAAAAAAAACAGAGACTCCTCAACTTGATGCTTCCGAAACTGGAGATTTTGTGGACCCACCAATTTGGAGGACAAAAGGCCTATTTTCAGGGCTGAAATTCCTTGCTGTTAGTTTCAGGGAGGGGTATATTTGCAGGGTCACCAAAGCAACCTACCTTTTTTGGGGTCACCAAACGACCATGTTTTTTTTTGAAGCATCCAACCTTCAAGTTCACTCCAAAACAACCACGGACCAAAAGTCCGGGTTTTAGCAGCTTTTCTGAAGGATGTGCTGTGAAAGTGCTTGGAAAAAAAAGAGCTAAACAAAAAAAGTTCCAATTTATGATGGGTGTTTTTTTTCCATGAATCAGATGAAATAATAATTTATCCGTTAAAAAAAACATCGTTTATGATACAAAAACCAAAATCCAAGTGTTGTTGGAGGTCGCTTCAAACTTAAACAACCAACCAACCAACCAACACAACCAACCAACCAACCAACCACCCAACCAACCAACCAACCAACCAACCAACCAACCAACCAACACAACCAACCTTTTCCAAAAAGACCTCAGGGTTTTTTGTTAACCACCCCCTCAAAAAAAAAGGTCAGCAGAATTCTTCAACAAAAAACCGACCTCACCTTCCGTTTCTGCATCAAGGAATGTGGAACCACCTCGGGGTGCCGAAGAGGTGAGATTGCCATGGGTTTTTGCCTCGTGCCTCAACTTGGTTAAGTCATGGGAGGAAAAAAAAACACGGCGGAATCCTGGTTGGAGAAATGTTTAAGTATCTTTATCAAATATGTAATATGTAATTTGTAATATGTAATTTGTAATATGTAATATGTATATGTAGATGTATATGTAGGTGTATATGTAGGTGTATATAGATATAGATATATGTTTTTTTTTGGTATTCACCTATATTTGGTTGCTTTTTTATGCTAAATGATTCGATGGTAAATATACCAGTCTCATGGATTCTATGGAAAAAAAGGTAATATACAAGCATGTGTGTGTGTGTGTGTTGGGTAGTTCAGAAGAAAACATTCTTTCCTTTTTCTCAAGGGGAGTCCATGGAACTCAACTTTTTTCGGGTGCCCTGGAATGGGGCCAATAGTTTTCGCATGTTTTCGAACCAAGGTTTAGGAAGGCCCCACAATGTATATGAGACTTAAGTAATAAGTAGGGATACCTGGAACCCAAATGACCCCTGTTTTGATTGGAAAAGGCCTTGTTTTGGGGGTTGACCTTCAAAAATATGGTCCATTTGGGTTCTAGGTATATATTAGCCCCCCAAAAGTTAAACATGGAACCTGAAAATGATGGTTTTCCAAAAGGAATCTCCTTTTCCAAGGGAGTATTTTCAGGTGAACCATGTTAAACTTCAGGGGTGTAGAACTTTTATTCTTGCCATAACAAAATGTGTTGCTTTGTCAATTTGTGGCTTCTCCTATGCTACTGTTGATCACAAAGCCTTTCATTTGTTTACCTTTTCCGTGGAGGTATCCATGCGGAAAACAAAAACGCCCGATCCAAGAATCCCAAGTTCATTTTGGGGCGCAGCCCAAGAATTGCTGAGCAATCACCATTTTTGGGGAAGAAAAAAATTTCATGACATGAAAAGAAAAACATCAACCTGGTGATTGAAAGTGACCTTTTTGGGATGGTGAAAACGTGACCCTTTTAAGGGTCACAAGTGACCTCCAACGATCGGGGATGAAAAGGTCACGGCTTGAATCACCGATTTAAACAGAATTAACCAACGGAACATATTGGGTTGAATTCATCATGCAATCAACGAACAGCAGCGCTCCCGTTCAACAAAACGGGAGCATTTCTGAGACGTCCCCAACCCCCAACTCATCAAAGAGCTTCTCCGCCTTGCGGAAGGGCGGAAAAAATCAGTCGGTTATTCGAGTCTTTTTAACGAAAAATCATGGAAAACAAAAGATTGCGCATGAAATTATTGCATTAAACAAACATGATGATATGGAAGAAACGAATCTCAAGGGCTTTTCTGGCAACATCACAGAATTGCCAACCAAAAACAGAAGCAAAAATCATTCGACAAAACTTCTAGATCGGTCTGGTCACCTGACTCAGATGAAGTTGTTTAGGTGCGAAAAGGGTTTACTGTTTTTTTTGACGTGCAATATATGAACATGTAGATGCACGAAAAAACCGCTGTCTGATGAAAAAAATCGGGTTTGACTCTCTGTCTGAAACTGAGTACTTGAAATCCACCAGTTATATAATCTTACTATCAACCCCGCGGACCTCCATGGGTAACCCCTTCACCCACGACCCTCAGGTCCTCTTGTGCTAGTTAAAATCATCATAGCCTCCCCTGAAGTTTGAAAAAGCGAGCTAAAAACCCCTTGAAAAACCAATTTTCTCCGAAAATACTGTTGATGGAAGAAACCCCAAACAACCACCTGGGATGTACAAAACCCTGTAAACAATGGGATATACTACATATCAACTGGTGCAGGATTTCTTTAAAAAAAACCCTTTGGGGTGACAAAATTTGGCCTAATTTTCCCGGGGGAAAAAAACAACTTGCTGTGAAAAAACTTCACCTTAAGAAGATGTCTCTTTTGTGACAAAAAAAATATCACCAGCGCAGCGAAGCATTTCCCTGGCAATTCTGCTGGTGACCTTTTTCTTGGATGGTTAAGTGATCCTTTCTAAGGTTCCAAGTGACCTCCAATGATACGGGGATAACAAAAAAGGTCACTTTCCTTGAATCACCTGGTGGGTATCTACCAAAGGACCCAAACCACCAATTCATTACATGCCTGAATATTGACAGCTGGTTCACCTTTTCAAAACATCTCTCAAAAAAATGGGGAAAATCATTGGATGAAAACCTCGATCCATTTTTGAGTCAACAACCTGGCAATTCTTTGTGACCTTTTTGGGACGGTTAAGTGACCCTTTAAATGGTTAAGTGACCTCCAAATAGGGGATGAAAAGGTCATTTTGAATCACCTGGAAAAAATCTATTTTCGGATGGCCTCATTTCGATCCAAATAACCTTTCCCCTCGGATACACGTCGAAAGATCTCGTCCTCGAGGGTTGCAAATCTTTTTTGGTGCCAAAGGTTGGGTTGGAGGAAATGCTGGTCCAAAACGGACCCAACAAAGATACAACCTGAAACCCCAAGGCCAACCTTTTGTAGATGGATGTTTCAATTGGATGATGAACCAAATCTTTATGTAAAAAATGGTTGGAAATCACCAAACATCCATTGAAATAAATGGTTGGCCTTGGGGTTCCAGGAATCCATCAAAAATTGAATGGGACCTGAACCCGACTGACCCCCTAAGCAAGTTGCGATTGAGCTATTAGGTACTCAGGTTTTTTCGGGGTCCGTGGACCGTGGGTCCTGTTAGAGATTTATTGGATACAAACAACCCAAATAAATCCGAGAAAATTACAACACACCCGTAGATACGGGTATGAAAGGAATTCCTTTGAAAATATAGCCTGTTGGTAAAGGCTTAGGGGTGTGTTCCAAACATATGGTGAAATTACCTTAGAATAAAACGACGAACAACAGCTGCTGTTTTTGAGCCTAGGGGGGATTTTGGGGGGATCTTTTCATATGTATATATGCATGTATCTATTGATGTTGAAATGTTTCCAAGTCCATTTCCGGTTTAAAAGAAAAGTTTCCCCATATTGAGACATGAAGATCACATTGATGTCAAGGTCATAAATTCATCCAAATGGTGGTACCAAAACACCCAAAAATGATCATTTTTAGTAGGAAAACCAATGGTTGTTGGGTACCACCAAGGAAACCCCCAAATATAGAATTGACTATACATGACCTGGATTTGCTGTATAGCCATACTTGGATTTGCTGCATGTTCAAATCTTCGCCCAAAAATGGTGGGTTTTTCATGGTGATGAATCCCATGGTAGAAAAATCACCTCAAAAAACAAAGCAAAGATACAAACAAGGGAGCTGATAGTCACTCTTAGGTGTGCTTCCCTAAAGTAAGAGAGGCACATTCAGGATGTTGTATGTAGGTCCGTGATCCCTGTCTTGGCAGCTGTACTTCAGGTTCCCTGGACCTCGTAGGGTTGGTGTCACCCCGCATTCCTTCCGGAAGGTCCTTTTGGGTTGGGGTTTCCGGGGAAGATTTAGATACATTCTTCTAGGGAACTAAAGCTTCAATTTCCCCCCCCCCACCACCAGTATCTGTGCTACAATTATGATATGAAAAATTCACCACCTTAACCTTCATCTGGAAGATGACTGTTATATAAACCTTCAGATGCTATTACTTCCAAAAAGTAGCAGTGGCACATTCAAAATATATAATATGATCTTGGTACTTGGCACCAGCATGCTGGGCAGGGACAAGTTCTTCATCCGAATTTTTTAAAGCCATCAAACCTTGAGCCTTTCTCGTCACCATCCAGACGTTTCAGAAACGTTTTCGTGCAGGTTTTTTCAAACGCCCAGATGCCAAGTGTGGGAGTTCAGTACCCGCTGACGCAAAGGTCTCCTGATTTGAGGGGGGGGGGCTGTGTGTGAACCCCTTCACATTTTAGTAGCTGGTGAACAATGATGAAATCGTTGGGGCCTGTGTGAACGAAAATTGGCCCCGGCTGGAAAAACCATCTTAAAAACCAAACTACCATCAAGTGTTGGGGGTTCAAAATGTTAGTTTTCCTGGGTGTAACAAGCAAAAGGCCGTCGATTTCCGAAGATCTTCGAAAATCCCGAAAGAACAATGGTGTTGTTTTTTTCTTGGGTCGGCGCTTTAAAGGATCATCACGACAAAGATTCAAATAAAACAGCTGGTGTTGAAAATGGCTTTCCTTCCCTGGGTTTGAAAAAATTGGATTGAAGCTACATACATGATGTTTTAACCAAACCTCCAAACTTCTGAAAGCATTGGGTGCAAATTTCTTTGAGAAAAACATATCACTTTTGCATGACGCTGTCTCACAAAGTACATGGTACAGTTCTGTATAGTATTAGCTGATAGGGGCCTTTTACTCATCTACATTTTGGCACTGTAGCCTGTAACACATCCCTGACTACTCCTAACTAACACAGAATCTGAGTATTTACTCGATCCTAGTTACACTTCAGGCAATTTTTTCTTTGGTCATTTTTAAGTGTCAAAAATCCCTGACATCCCACCACATTTACATCATTACATAGGAAAAAGTACGGTTTGCATGGCAGAGTCAAGGAAGGAATTGGGTAAACCATGGGCCCTGGGCCCTGGCCTTTTTGAGGCTCTGGGATGTTATTTGGACTATAAGGAAATTCTGTGATTCCTGCTTAGAGGTTCAGGATACTTAGTATCTGGTTATATGTAGGTTTAGAACCCTAGTTAGAGGACATATAACCTACTTATAGAGGTTATAACCCTGGTTACTATCCACTTAATAAGTATCCTGAACCTCTAAGTGGGCAAGTTACGAGCTAATTCCTAACCTGAATGTTTCGTGCATCTTGGGGCTGATTCCCTTACAAATCACCGGAAATTCCCAGGCTGGCGGAAAAAACTGTTCGTTCATCATTTGCCCGAAAAATGATGACTCCCCCCGAAAACTAAAAAAACAACCCCTGAAAAAATCCTGAAGAATAATGGTTTAAACCTTATAGTCCCCAAATAACTTGGTAGTATTATGAAAAATTATGATCTTAATATAATCACCAGTAACTTGGTCCTGTCATAATAACTTGGTTTATTATAATCCCCAAATTATTATACACCCTAACCCAGGGTTTGCCAAAATCACCTGAAACAACCCTGAAAAATCGGAGAAACCCTACATCACCAAGGGACAAACGCTACCTCTCAATCTTTAGGGGCCCGATTTTCCCATGTAACTTTCGGTTCTTATGGTGGACCCCGTAACCAACAAGGGTTGTTTGGTTTCTCAAATGCACCTCATCCAGATTCATTTGTCGTTGAATCTCCCGGCGTTGTAGTGCAAGGCGACGATACCACTCCTGGAAAACCAAAGGAGTGGAAGCTCGTTGGGACTTGGACGGTTTTCCCAGTCACCAAAACTGGGTAAACATAGCTGTTGATGGTTCAGAGATCCAGCGCTTACCAGTTGAGGTTGGTAGTTTATCCCATTACTTACAAGGTTTTAGCACCATCCCACGTGGTGCAAGATTTCTTCCATCAACAGTATCACCCCCGAAAACTAACATGGTCCATCTGAAAATCACATGTTTGAAAAGGAAAATTATCTGAAACAAATCTCCATTTTTTCGGTTCCATGTTAGTTTTCGGGGGAGCAACCTCATACGCAAACCTCCACGAACCCAGCAAGCTAGAAACCAAAATATTGAAATAATTTTTGGGGAGCAAACCCGGATATGTTGTAAATATTATTTCATATCACGATTGTATAGCTGGTTTTGGGTATTGACATTGAAATATATATTGATCTAATGGATTTGGGGGGACCAAATCCAAAATCATCTGATGCGACCTTTCATCCCAAAACATTGGTCGTTGCGGGCATGTTTTGTTGAATCGTACCATGAAAAACATGTGTGAAGATTTCACCAAGAAAAACTGGTTGGTGGTTTCAACCCCTTTGAAAAATATGAGTCAAAATGGGTTCATCTTCCACAAGGATCGGGGTGAAAAAAAACATATTTGAGTTGCCACCACCAAGAAAAGCTCAGTTTTCACCATGAAAACCCAACTTATTTGGATTTGCTTCTTCGAGATGCGAGAGTGAAATGGTGAGGAAAAAAAATCTTCTACCAAAAATGCCTTGTGAAAACTCATGGGTTGGTCGAATCCGTAAAAATTCACCCAAAACAACACAACAAAATCGACCGAGGGTTCCGAGACGACTTCAACACCTCAACAGAAGCAAGTCGAAATGGTTTAAGCTCCATTTCGACGTTGTCAGTCAGCTACCGAATTTCAGGGCTGATTCCCTTGACATCCAAATATATACCTCCTGAGGTGAACGGTATTTTAGGTTTGTTTTTGGGGTCCAGGAAAACACCGAACTTAGGGGGAGGCCACCCCCAAACTTTTTTCCAAACGTGACCTCCTAATGTTTTGCCATCTTCCATCTTCCATCAGTCTTACATCTTCATCATCGCCCTGAAAAAACAGTTCCCCCTTTGGAATTCTACGGGAAGACCACCAGGGTAGAAGCTCCCAGCGGCTAGAAGCCAATCAGCGAAAGCCAACCCACAAAAAATGTCACAAGTAAAAATGGAGAACTACCCAGCACCTTCCAAGGGTTCCATAAACCCTAAGGGGTTTTTCAATTGACACCCCTTTAGCAACCATGTGGCACCCGAAATGGAAGGTCCAGGACTGACTTACTAAAGCACAAACTTGCGGTTACGCTAAGGTCGCCATTGATTTGCCACTCGCATCATGTACAAACCACGAATTTTGCTGGGTTTCTCGTTGTTTCCGGATGAATTTCAAGAGGCACACAACTTTCGGGATGACCAAAATCAGGTCGAAGACTTTCGCGCTTTCGCCCTCTGACGTTGGAAATCCACAAGCTGCCCTTCATAGACCCACACTACTGTATACATATTCATATACCGTAGCGTAAATCAAAAAAAACATATTAAGGCACCCTACCATGAACATTGTGGCGAGGTTCCGGAGGATTCCTCCCAAAAAATTGGTGCAACCCCAAAATATCTGATGAAACCAGATATAAAGCCATCGAAAGGTACCAACAACAAACTCGAAGTCTTATCCCTTACATCTCCTCCGACAACTTTTGCAACTCCACGGCAAAGGCCTGGGCAATGGCCCATTCAAAAGTGGTGGAGAAAGCATTTGGGGTTGAATTTGATTGGCACAAGCCTTGTCAGCCCCACCCCGCAAAACAAAATGACCAATTTGGAGTGTGTCTTGAAAATCAAGGCCGCCAATCTTTCACTTTGGGGTTTATGTATAGTTCTAAAACTACATGTCTTTGAAAGTTTCGGTGGGGAGTTGTGGTGTCCTGAGTTTTGAGAAAAAAGGAAAGAAAACCCGTGCTTTTAGAATTCTCTTCCGATTTGTTTCCCTGAGTCTCTTGCACCTTCAAGGAAAAGGGGCGCTGTGTTGAGGATGGGTGCAACTTTGAGAAAATCTGGGTCAACAAAAAAGCCATGTCTTGGGCCTGGTTCCGGAAACCGTATCTTCACCAAAACCCCTCAGACCAGGCCAATTCAGTGTATCAGCGGCACTATACTACAGCTTTGGTGGTTAGCGGCCATTACATGTCACGCAAGAAAAGTTGTTTTGGAATCGGGATGTGTTCTCAGTTAAAAAAAAAAAAACCATGGCACTCCACGAAATGGCGTGCAACACGTTGATGTGAACCATGCAAGAGTGGTAGTTTTTGTTACACAGGGGGATAGGATGCCCCACCTGGCCACCACCTTTTGGATGCACCACCATCCGATCCCACTCTTCAACGTTCACCCTACCAAAACGTGTTTCAATTTTGCCTTTTGAAAAATCCTTTCCTAAATTGTGACCCAAAATTTAGTACCTCAAAAAACTGATGTGGATACTGGATACTTGAGTTTGAAATTCAAAAATCTGATGTGAAACCATTTTGGGACTCTGCTACTAAAGCACATGTTCGTGTGGCCCCCGGTACCATGAAGTTGTTGTAAGGTGGCAAGGATTAGACCCCAGTGACTAGTCAAATGCAAGGGTCCATTCAAGCTCCGTTTGCGTTGAGTTTTTCCAGGATTCAACGGAAAATAATTTTCCGTCACACAAAAAAACGGGTCAAAAAACGCCCCCTTTATGGCAAGATGCTGAAGCGCTGAAGCCATCACCTTCTGAGGTGGTTTTCACCTTGACAAAATCAAAACCAAATTGATGACCGAGACTCATCACATCTGGAAATATTTTTCCAGGGTTCGGGGGAAAGAACCATGAATTTTGGTTCACCATTTCGAAGGTGGTGGCGAAGTAGCCACCTAGTTGACTTGACAAAGATGCTGAAACCATCAGCTAGAATGACAAGTCTGTCCAAATTTCCCCCTTATTCCATCCCACTTTGGTGGTTGGTTAGAAACTGGACACACTGGAAGTTGAGTGTGGCTTTTGAATAGCTAATTCTCCAAAAGGGACCAGTCTTCCAAGCCACGCGTTTTTAAGGGGTTGTGGGGGGAAGTCGTATTTTTTCTCGCAAATGCAGATGTTTATTTGAGGACGATACAAGCAATCTAGCAATACTTTTTTGTTGCTTTTAGTCCACTGTTTTGAGAATCCTTACAGTGAACAATTCACGTTGATATAACTTGGGCACCTAACATGAATCTAGTTGGACAAATATTGCTAATACAGATGAATCAAAAATTGTTGCGGCAACTGTGAAACGGAAGTGTCAATGAAAATACTAAGTTTGGATGATAGCCACTATACCGACTCAAAATCATGCTAAACAACCACATTGTCTAGAAAAGAATCTACACAAAAAAATATCTAACCTCTACACACGGTGAGAAACAGCATTTTCAGATAAATACTTCATATCCGCCCTTTTAATTAAAAAGAAAAACTTTCTGATAAATGCGAAAGTTTCAGTCAAAAGGAAAAATACTTAAAAACTTTCTACATATTTATTATTTCAAAATATATCTAAAAATATAAACCATCTTTGATCAACAATAATTTGCGTTTATTTTCCGAAAATGTAAACGTGCCAACTTTGAAACTAAAAGTCAACGATAAGAACGAAAAAACATTAAAGCCTTGTCGTCCTTTGGTGTGGACCCCCCCCTTGGCTTCGGATCCTTAAACATGTCTCAACTTAGCATCCCGGGTCGCGAACTTACCTGGTGAAGCGGGTTGAATTTGAATCTAATTAATTACCAAGCGTCCTGTAAAATTACCCTGCGCTTGAGGTGCTGTGTTTGGCACAGTGCCACGCAGTGCCATGTGGCATCATGTGGCATGATATGTTTCGGGATGTTTTGGTTTGGTTGTTGTGGAGGCTAAACACCAAGTGAAGCAAGAAGTGCAAGAAGTACTTCTACCACATGGATTGTTGCCATACCAAATAGAAGCTCGGGGGAACGATGGTCGCCTAATGGCACCAACTTGATGTCCTCTTGTGTGTATCCGGCCTGAGCTCAGAGTCATGGATTTTGGCCGACATGATGGTACCTCCCATCGTTCGAGTTTCCCACAGCCACGGGCGTCAGGGCTCCTGGCCGGCGACCGCAAATTCACCATTTTCATAATCCTGATTGCAGTCGTCGACCCCATTTCCTGCCTCTTTCTTTCATCTTCATCTTTTCTTTGTTGTTCTCTGGAGGCCTGCAATGCTTTTGCGAACTCCTGGTCCTCCTCGTCCTCCTGCCAGCTTTCTGGATGATCAATGACATGCGCCATGAAAAGTTCTATGTTCTAGGTTTTTCCTTGCCTCTCCAAGCGCCGGCTTCTTACGAGCAGAGCTGGTGCCAGGAAGGGCCAACTTTAGGCCCTGCGAAAGCATAGGGTTAGTTTCTGGATATTTTTGTGTCTGGAATCTTGTCTGAGCTGCCCCCACCTTCGTCTCCCGCTTGACAGCTTCCCACACTTCGGTCGGATCGGGCTGGTTGCCAAAGGCCCGAATGGAGTCCTCCACCTGGGCGTGCACCTCAATGACCCAATGTATGTCATGGTCCATTTGTTTGGCCAATAATTATATAATTCCAAAGTTTTCTCATTCATATCTACTGCTATCTTGTTTCTATTTGTTTCTGCTCCCTAGACTAGAAAACTGCCTCGTTGACTTCCGCTTGAAACTCGGCTCTGCGGCGCCTCCAGTCCCGCTTCCTTGCCCTCGCTTTCGCCCGGCTCGCAAGCAACTCCGGCGGGGCCTGCACTTTCAAACTTGCGCAGCTTTGACATGGTCTGTGGCTTCCAGCTGGCTATGTATATATTTTTTTGCTTTTTGGTTCATCCGGCCTTCCCGGTGGTCTTTTCCTCTTGAAGCAAGAGGCCGTAGGCCCTCTTCTTCTTCGAGTTGTAGGTCTTCTTCGCTTTTAGTTGGGCCTGCCAAACACGAAGGTCCTATCAAAGCCATACAATCCTCTTGGACATGTTCCAGCCTTGTAAGGGTTCTGGGCCTTTTGCCCTCTTTCTTAGCGAGGTTCTGGAGGCGACGTGCCTCTTTGTTTTTTCCTCCAGCTGGCGGATCCTTTGTGACGCCAATTCGGGCTCCTGGTCAAAACGTTTGTTGTCAACAGACATGGCATCTTCGAAGCAGTTCCAGGAATTCTCGGCCTCTGGAGGGAAGCGGTGATCAAGCACCGCCATGTGCCAAGCGCCAAACTTTCTGCCCACGCTTGCACTGCACTTTTCGTCACGCGCAGCCTATTTGCCTGGCAAATGTTCATGGACATCTGGCTAGGCTTCGCCGATGCAGCCGTTACGGCATCACGAACTCGAATTCTCCAGTTGCGATGCGCCTCTGAGACGCAGGACTTACACTTCTTTGCTCCATTGATAAAGTCGTTGCTCTTCTTGTAGCGCTTCCTTCTTCCCCCGTCGTTTTCCATTATCATTAAATTAATTTCCGAGCTTGATCTAGATTTCACGTCGCTTTCACGCTCACAATACCCTTGATGTCAAAAAAAATGTGTTTTTAAAAAGCACTAATCCTATCACCGCTCCATTGCCGAAGCAAATCGACATAGGATCATAAACGCCTGGCGTCCTCGAGGTCCAACTGGCATTCGTCAGGGAGACCTCGTCGGAAGGAGAAAAATTGCGGGTCTAAGGAACGATCGACCTGCTGGCACATGACCCATGCGGAGGGACGCTACTGAAGTGAAGAAGTACACATATCAACCCAAAAGACTAGTTAGGCACGCACGATCCCTTCCATTGCAAAACACATCCACATTGACCGGAGCCTAGCAAAAAGCGTGTGTCCAAAAACCTGTGGCGCTAACAGCTGCATCGCTCAAGAGAGTAAGGGGTTAAGGGTAAAGGTAAAGGGTGTAAAAATGTTTTGTGGTTTTTGGGGTCCAGTTTGCCATGCACGTCTCTGTGGGGAAACAAAATGCGCAATAGACCATGAAGAAGACTTTTCAGCACAGAACTACCAAGACCACATGACTTGGCACAACAAATCTTCATCCTTCTACACGCAAAACAACAATGCCATGAAAGTGAAGCGCTCTGGATGATAGCTGGCAGCAGTGTACAAACCACACGTGATTTTGCTCATGACACTTTCCATTGCTTCTTTTCGCGAGGCCCCAGCACCCCACTGAATCATAGTCAATCTTGTTGTTTTCTGAAACAACATGATACAATGACAAACAGAAATTTCACAAAAAGCATCCCAACAAAACAAAAATTTTCTGGTTCCAGCCAGCGCCGTGACTGCCTTCCTCCCACCACAGGTCTGAATTGTTGCTGACATTGTGGCATCATCATGCCTGTCAGCAACGTGTACCTCGTCTACGAGGAGCACCACGTGGCCAGAAGACTCCTTCCACAACTGCCTCTTTGTAACCCAGGTCATGTTTGGGTTCTTCATCCGAGGTCTTGACGGCTTCAGGCTGATTATCGTCTCCAATTTTTGTGTCTTGGCCTTCACCGTTTTGGCCTTTCGGACGATCGACGTCCAGGGTTGAAGCTGGTTGTGAAGAAAGTATGGGCAGTGCGCGTCTGCTTGCCCACGCACAAGCGGAGCTTCGTACGCCTCGTTGCTTTGAAAGGAAACACTGTTGTTTGATTTTGTTGTTAATTACTGTTGGTTCGGGACAAGAACATTGAAGAACAAAAAATGCTAGTGGAAAGAACAAGCCGCATGTCGCTGGCTTTTCCGGCGCCTTTCTTCCTTACTGGTTCTGAGAGGGAATCTCAAACGCGCTATTAGCAGCAGCAGCAACAACAAAACAGCCGAAACAAAACCAAAAAAACAACCAAAACAATACCAACCACAGCAGCAAAGCATCCGCAACAGCGCAGAAGCCATTTTCTTCATGCAGCAGATCGTCATCAAATAAGCGTTCAAGAATTTATTTCCAGGCCATTTTTCCAGGACCTGACGTTGAACAACCGTGGTAGCATCGGTTGGCCTCAGTAGGTTCATCGCAAACCAAAACCTTCACTGCATTTGTTCCTTTTTCTATGGCATTGTGACGTCTTACGCTCGGAGCCTTAGACCTAAGCTGGAACTCAGCCAGAACCTTACCTCTTCTTACCAAGCAGTAAACTCCGTGACAGCATGAAAGAAGAACCCGCCCAACGACAATTTTTAACCATCTTCTATCTGAACTGACGGGGATTTATACTTTGACAAACCATTCAATTAGAAGAAACCCTGCATGTTTCTTGTGGAAATAGCCACCAATCCGGCTTGTTCGGCAACTAGATTCCCTGATGAAGAAGTACCCAAAACTCGAACCTTCTCTTTGAACAAATCGAATTGTGGTCCCTTTTTCGACAAGAAAAATGAAGGGTTTCTTCTATTTGAATGGTGTGTCAAAGTAAAAATCCCCGTCACTTCAGATAGAAGATTTGATGGTTTCAGGTTTAAAACTGATGAAATGTTTCATTCGAGGCTTCTCAAAGATTCGACGAGTGTCTGGGATGTTGTAAGGGTTCACAGGGCCAACTGAAAAGACTTTGCCTTAGGACTCGGTTGAATCACATCGGTTCGTTGAAATTGAAACAAATTAGAAACTCTCAAACTTCAAAACGTTCAGACATCTCAAACGAACAAACCCCAAACACCCCTTGATACTCGCCGACCTACTGAGGGCTTACGTGACATGGTAGCAACTCCAGGCCCTGGATAGTCTCTGCGCAGCGGCCGGGAGTTGCACAGAGTTGCGGAAGAGCTTGCGGTCCAACAAGACAAAGGCCATTATGCTGTTGCTGGGCCAGAGTCCTGCTTGCACAAGCATTTGTTGACTCAGATCGCTTGGGGAGTTTTCTCCGTAAACCAGTGCCAGCAAATTGCCAGAGAGGCAGTGCGAGACTATGAGAAAACAGAGCAAGATCCTCCAGCGGCTAGTTTTTGTTTTGGGGTTTGTTCCAGTACATGTTAAGCAAATGTTGTGTATATGATGCAAAATTTCAACCATGAAAGATTTGCCTTCTGTGCCATGAGCACTCGCTTTGCTCGAGTTTGCTTGGAGGATTCTCTGAAGTTTGCTAGCAAGCGCAAGGTCGCAGAAATGGCACGAGACGAGGGGAGTTTCTCGTCAAGCCCCGTGCGGTCCACACCGCCTTTGCGGCCCTAGCTCCAAGAAGTCTTTTTCCGCCCCTATCCATCCTTGCGCAGCTGTATAGATAAACTCCACTGTAGTGTCATACGCGGCTCCCATGTATTTTGTTTGGGTTGCTCCTGTAAAACTAAGAACTCACCCTTGAGAATAGGTCTTCTTCAAAAGGAAAGGATCGTTTCCCACACACCAATTTTCAGGGACCGGCTGTTACTAGTTGGTTGTTTCAACCCATTTGAAAAATATTCGTCAAATTGGGAATCTTCCCCAAGGATCGGGGTGAAAATAGAAAATATTTGAGTGGCCACCACCTAGGCTAGTTTTGGGAGTTCGATTTCGAGGTTTTTGGGAGGGGGTGGACAAATTCAACAAGCCCGTAAGGTTTGAATGTGCTCACCTTTCCAGCATGGGTTTGTGCGGGAATTCGAGAACCCGGTCTCCTCAAATAAGATTTGATAGAGGAAGAATATAAAGATATCTATTCAAGGATCCAGATATGGAACTATCTACACAAATACATCTAATACATGGTAGCCACCTATTTCTATGTAGGCCCCATATATTCTGCTTAGATTAGATACATTAAAAAAATATGTGTATACAGATATGATATATATTGGTTTGCATGTTTCTATATATTATAGATTTGTATATTCAAAAAACATATTAGATGCCTTCATGGACAACTTCAACGATGCCAAAAATGCGGTTTTTTTTCCGCCCAAGGAGCAATCTCATACAACGCCGCAGACTCAGGCGCCATGTCCTGCAACAAAAAGCGCTGGGGCCCGATTCGGCGGCAAAATTAGGGCCGGAAAATTTCCTGGAAACCTCAGCAGTTTGAGGGAGAAAAAAAATGGAGATGAAAATGACAGGTTCCCCGAAATTTCCTGGCACGAAATCTGCTTGTTTCCCTGGCAAATTCTGCGAGCAAACGTGACCTTTTAAAGGGGCCCGGGAAAACGGGAGTTCACCTGAACGGTGGACTCAAAGGTTGCTTTGGTCTTAGAAGGATTAGGATAGATTTGTTACTCGCACTTTTCAGTATGGCTATATAGCAAATGGAGTGCCAAAAAAAATATGGTATGCTTTCGAGACGGTGTCATTTTTTATGAGTCATTTCCTTTGTGGCATACAAAATGATGGCTTTAAAAAATCCCACTGGAAAATAGTGTCCCCTAAAAATCCCACGTAGCACTATACATCCATGTATCTGGGACCCAAAGGTCCAAAGGTCGATGCATGGAACCTTAGCCTGCCTGCCATAGTTGGCACATCAACAGAAAATCCAGGATCCAACCTTTTTCATCAGCAACTCTCCAACATCACAAGCACCCACAATTCATGAAGGAAAAAAAAATGTTCTTCAGCTTGGTTGTTACTTACTCCCCGCACAAAAAAACGAGCCAAAATAGTCATTTTTTGGATGGCCAGCTATATATTCATGGCTCTCATGTTCTCACAAAGAAAAATATCCCCCCCCCCCCCTAATACTCCACACCCTGGAAGATTAACGGCTGGAACCTACAGCCATTCACCCATGAAAAGAAAGGAAAATGATCTGAACCAAACCTCCATGAGGACATGTTCCAACCCGTAATCTTCAGGGCTGTAACATAGCTGCTTGAAAAAGTGATCCTGTGAAGACGTATTCGACCGATTGACAATGGCAGTTTCCATTGCTATCGCTAAGTTTTGACAAAAAAACATTAAGATAAAAACAGGAACTTCCAGATCTCACTTGCAAGAAGAACCCCTCCAAAGAAGCACCGAAAAATCCATTTTCACCAGGAAAATGTGTCAATCAATCCACGCAAACAAAAAAAACAACCACGGGCTGATTTAGTGGAAACGTCGCGCTGACCGTGAGGTTTTCGGCTTTCCTATCTCACTAAAGAACAAATCCGTGAAAGCTAGAGGCAAATGATACCTTCTAAAATGGCGTCAAAAATCAACCAACCCAACCTCATGGGATGATATCAACCTATATGTCAATCCAAAGCCAAACCTTTTTTGTTCAACCCAACCTCATGGGATTTCGAAAAAAAAAAAACGAAAAAGTTTTATAAAAAGGGACCATGAAACGTGGGCTTCATAGTTAATAAGGCGTTAACTATAGATTTCTTGGTAGGGAAACGTGGCAAAAAGGGGGTGGTTTTGCCCCTCGGACTCCTCCAGATCTTCCCCTGTCTCAGGAAATTCGATCGGAAGCACCTGGTGAACATTGAATTTTTTCCGGGAATCTAAGGGGCCCACCCCCTCAATGCCAACCACCCCAAGAAAGGCCTGGCCTTATTAAGGGATGATTAACCTTCAGTAAGGCCTTCATAAACTGTTAGATTCCCATGGAAAAATGGCCCAAGAAGTACCATCAACAGTGTATTGAAAGGACTCAATTTCACACTCCCAACTCACCAAAACTACTCCCCAACCAGAAATAAAGGGCTCATTAAGGGGTTACGGCTTGGCTGCTTATTAGCCACCTGCTTGTCCCTCACTACGGCCTGGTGGCTGCTGGGGGTAGTCTTGTCTTGATGGGAGTTGTTGGGAGGGCCATATGAATCCGGTACCCTTTTTTCTCGGAAAAATCCCCCGGAGTGAAAAAATCCCTACCAACCATGAAGGTTTGTGGCTTTTTCAAAAAAAAAAAAACAGGGAAGAAAATGGTTCCACGAAGCGAAAAGCAAAGCTCGAGCGAGACGAAATTGCGAGCTACGGAAACCCAAAACCCCCGGTGACTCCGTGACCGTGAACCAATCCTGGTTGGGGGCCCGTCATTTTCATGCCTTATGAAATACTCCCGGAATATAACTGGGAAGTATTTCATCCGCCATATACCAGCACTACAACCGGGGGCCCCGAAATGATCACTGCTCAGCCTAGATTTCAGGGGGTCCAACGTGGCGTGCGCCAAGCTCCAAAATTCCAGCTGATTTGTTAGAAATCCAAGAAAATCCAGCCAAGGTTGATAGTTTATGGTTGATAGTTTATTATGACTAGTACCGGTTGATGGTTCAGAAATCTTCTTCCGAACCAGTTGCAATATGTCAAAGTCCATTCGTAAATACTGGGACATTTATCATATCAACTGGCTTTTCTGGATTGCTGCGCCATGAAAAGTAAGGCCACTTTAAAAAGGACCCACCGCTTCAAATCATGCTCAAGTACACCTAACTTGCACAAAAACAATGAATCAAAAAGTCACCAGAAAGGTCCATCAACTATTTCTGCAAAAATTTAAAAAAAACTCGGTTGTACATGTATCCCTCCCTGAAACTAACAAATTGCCGCTGAAAGTAGGCCTTTTGCCCTAAAAGGAAAGGATGGTCTCCCAACCACCATTTCTCAGGGGGCTATGTTAGTTCTTGGGAGTGCCCTCCATCTATGATGCAATTAGTGGATAATCAAGATGTATGATATATTCATTTAGAAGACAAACAATTTCTCGCCCCAAACTCTTTTGGACCTCAAACAAGTAACCCAGATGCTTTCTTGATGGAAACTTATCCCCTATCGCAGATTCAACATCATGACAATCGTCGTACATCGCGATTGGATCGCGGATGTGCTTAAGAAACCTTACATCATCCATTAACGGGTTGGTGCGAACAACCCCCACCTTGTTGATCATTTGCTCGCCATGTAGGATCGGGAAAAAATGGTCATCCGGGCCGCTCATGAATGCTCATTCATTAGATATTATAAGCGCAGCCCAGGTAAATAGAGCTGAACCATCAACATACCTGGGTTGATTCATGTAACCTCATAACATGTTGATGAGAAACCATAGCTGGATTCCAATGGGAAACCCAGGTATGTATAGAAAAAACCCAGGTAAAATTAATGTTACGATCAACCAGCAACATGTCATAACAAGTTCCATCATGGTTTGCTTAGAAATCATCATGTTGTAGCTCAGTCCAAGGCACTAAACGAGCAGCTTCAAACAGGCGACTTCGTTGTATCCTTCCTGGTGGGAAAAATACTGGAAGGGCTCAGTCACCAGTTGATTCTGACCAAATTATATACCACCTGGAAAGGATCGATGGCTACTAGGGTGTCCATGGAAGTTAGTAACTAGTTAGTACGTTGGTTTTTTATAATCTACTTAAGGGACTTACAACTTACCTATAAAGGGGTTATATCCCACTTACTAAGTACCATGGACATCCCAGTAGCCACTCCCATTAGTCTTGCTTTATCCTGGCCCCCTTACCAATCGCCACCGAACTTGGGAGTGGAGTTGCGCCATCTACTTTCACTATGGTTTTTCACATTTCACCAACCTAGATTTTCCTGAAAAACTCGGTGTCCCATTTCCCGGAACCGTCGCTACCTTTTAGAGGCCCAGGTCGCTATAATTTGACCAGAGTTGATGATAATATAGAGAAAAAATTTACCCTCCAGGGAATTATATATCCCACCTGCGGAAAAGGAAAATCATCTTCAAAAGTGCCTTGGTAGGGGATATGTTAGTTCCCTAGAGGGTATTGTCCATGAATTTCATGGTCCCGGGTTTCGCAAAAAAATACATCTAAAAAGCTGGATCTGGCGCCAGATTTTGCTGTTTATCAAGAGTACACTGAGTACGCCCCTGAAAATTCATCTAGTTGGTGGTTGAACCAACCCCTTTGAAAGATATTAGTCAAAATGGGTTCATCTTCCCCCAAAATAAGGATGAAAATATGAAAAAAATGAGTTGCCACAACCTAGTACAGTAGTTGCAAAGTACATGGCACAGTCCCTACATATTGGGTTATTAAGGACCCTTTACTAACCTCCCAAAATTGGTATCTGTGCCATCTATTTTTGACAGGTAATGGCTGGAACCTAAAAATCACCCAATTGAAGAGGAAAAATCATCTTCCGTTTGGCCAGAACTTGGAGTTTAACAAAAGCGCTCAATGTTTACCCCCCAGATCGACCCATGTTCGACCAGCGGGCCCTCCTTAGCAAATAAAAATTTTCAAGCAATTCAAGAGATTTTTCCCCAAACAGTGTGGTAACACTTGGGGTTCTTACGGTAGTAGTAAAAAGCCGGGGTGGCTAGATCGAGGTGGCGGACGGGGCTCTGTGCGGAATTCATCGCTATTTTCGTGGTTTCGTGCTTGCATGTTCGTTTCGTCTGTGAATTTTCGTAGTTTTCGGGGTGGCCGCCCGGTCGGGCGCGGGTTTTGTCTGTAAATTTTCGTAGTTTCCGGCTCTTCAACTTCTTCGATGTTCATTTTTCGTGGTAATTCTCGTACTTTGCGGTGAGGGGCGGTGCTCTTGAAAGGGTCTAAAACGGGTTTCGTCTGTAAATTTTCGTACTTTTTCGGCTCTTCAACTTCTTCGATGTTCATTTTCGTGGTAATTCTCGTACTTTTCGGTGTTCTGCAATGCTCTTGAACGGGATCTTTACAATAAAACTCGTACTTTTTCACGTTTTTGGCGCTGCAACATCCGGCCCAAGAACTGATGTGCATTTTTCCTGGTAATTTTCGTACTTTTCGGTGTTCTGCAACATCCGGCCCAAGAACTGATGTTCATTTTTCCTGGTAATTTTCGTACTTTTCGGTGTTCTGCAACATCCGGCCCAAGAACTGATGTTCATTTTTCGCGGTACTTTTCGTACTTTTTGGTGTTCATGCTCACATAGAGTGCCCACACATCGTGCTCACACATGCTGCTAACACATATAGAGTGCTCACACATAGAGCGCTTGCTCACACATGGTGTGCTCACACATAGTGCTCACACATGCGGCGCACATAGAGTGGTCACATAGAGTGCTCACATATAGAGTGCTCACACATAGAGTGCTCACACATGGAGTGCTCACACATAGAGTGGTCTCACATAGAGTGGTCACACATAGAGTGCTCACACATAGTGCCCACACATCGTGCGCACACATAGGGCGCTCTCACACATAGTGCCCACATAGAGTGCTCACACAAAGAGTGCTCACACAAAGAGTGCTCACACAAAGAGTGCTCACACATAGGGTGCTCGCACATAGGGTGCTCTCACATAGAGTGCTCACACATAGCGCTCACACATGCGGCTCACATAGAGTGGTCACATAGAGTGGGCACATAGAGTGGTCACATATAGCACATAGAGTGCTCACACATGGAGTGCTCATACATAGAGTGGTCTCACATAGAGTGGTCACACATAGAGTGCTCACACATTGGGTGCTCACACCTAGATTGCTCACACATAGGGTGCTCACACATAGAGTGCTCACCCGTGCTGCTCACATAGAGTGGTCAGAAACAGGTCAGAAACGGGTCAGAAACAGGTCAGAAACAGCCAGGTTCTTGGCAAAGAGACCTTGGGCCCACATAGCTTTCCAAACCTACAAATAGTACGAGTAGTAGTGGCGGTGATGTGGTGAAATGTGATGTGAGATTGCCTTATAGAATGTATGTCGCTTCATTGCATTTTGTTTTTACACTGTTTGGGGTTTCTTGCCGGGATAATTTTTTTGGTTCGGGACGTAAACGGTGGGTTTGGTAGGTAGCATATAATCGCCCCAATTGGCAGTATGTACTTGGAGGATCATCCCAGTTAGTAAGTGGTTAGTAACCCCTATTTGTAAGCCATTTAGCCCATTTGGAAGGGGAATAACCCTACATAGGGAACTTACTAACCATGGTTATTAACCACCTACTAAATGGGATGATCCTCCAAGTACCGCTTATATACCAGGTATATATTGACTTCGAGGGATTTTTAAAAAAATCCCTACCACCTATTACCAGGACCAGAATAATTCTATGAGGTTTTTTTGCTTATGATAAAGAAAATACGTTTGAGGTTCCTACTCAAAAAGCCCGTGTGGATAGTGAAGGTAAATAAAAGGTTGACAAAAGTATGGAGATCTTTTTTCCCATTGGTACAAGTTTGGGCAACCCCGCTAAGAGCGTCTTGGTTTGCCATGCCAAAAGCAAGATGACAGGGCCATGAAACCAAACATAGTTTCATTCCACCTGTACTGGTTGCTCAATAGGCATCCTTGCAATGGCAGATTACAGTATAAACCCTATATAGATGGGTATTTAATAATACCTGTAATACAACCTAAGCAACCCGGGTTTTTTGATTCCTCAAACACTTCATCATCCAAGTTACTAACTTGATGATTTTCCCACATCCATCCTTTGGTCGTCCTGTCCATTCGCGAGGAGCCGATGCTAAAGCTTTCTGCATCTTCTCCTGGCGCCGTCCAATCACTATTAGCAGGGGGACCATCATCAATTTTCAGTTCCAAATCCCACCCTGAAAGAAAAACAACATAAAATATCCGGGGGTCCTTCAAGAAGGGATACCCAGTCCCTGAAACGATCACAGCCATCCTACGATTCAAACTGGATGATGCGACTGGATGAATTTTGCCTATTTTCAAAGGCAAACCCTCAGTTTTATACAGGGAGTGTGAAGGCACAAGGCACAAGGCGCTCAAAACCCCAAAACCACGTGACATTCACCATTGAATCCTGGTTGGTTTTTTTGGGGATTCTTTTTTGGGCTGTATGAAATAATCTCCTGAATAACTGGGGTAGGGACTTTCATCCCCTAACCCAACTACAACCAGGGGCCCCGAAATGATTTCGGGGCCCATGTGTTTTTTCATAAGCTTGCCACCGGTCCTGCCGCGCCGCTATTAGTGCTTGTCGGCTGGCTGGAATGATCTGGCCGGGGCAACATTCAAGACACACAGACCGGAAGTTGATTTCGTAAAAAATATATGTTACCAGGAAAACTTGTTCAACTTACATTTTCTCACCTCTTTTAGGTGTTTCAATTGACACAAGTGAGGTCGCATATGTGTACTATATATTATATATATGCATATATGTGTCATATGTATATCTATTAGTATATATCATATACCTAGTCTCATACTTACATTGATAGATTCAGGTATTGAGAGTCTGGAAGTTTCTTTCCTCCGCTAAACCCAACAATTATTCAGTGCTGCGGGTCGCTGAAAGACTCACCCAAATACTGTCAAGATGTGTCAAGGGTGGTTCCTCCCACTTGTCTGAACTATATACCCTCCAGGGAACTAAGATACCCATAAGATCCATGGGACTGGCATGTTTACCTACATTTACCATAAAAATCAACCAAAGGTAGGTAAATATACCAGTCCCATGGATCCTAGAATCCTATGGGATATGTATATCCCACCAGACGGGAAGTTTGAAGAATCATCGACTCAAAAGTGCTGACGATTGTAGGGGATATATGGGGATATGCTAGATCCTTCCCTGGAGGGAGGCCTGGAAGCCTTAGCAAAAAACCGAAAGTGAGTGAAGGTTTTAGATTCACATGGCGAATGGTGGGTTTTCTCGCCACCCAGCCATGAAAGATGAGAATTAGTTTTCTGGTTGGGTGGTTTCAATTCAACCCATTTGAAAAATATTAGTCAAATTGGAAATGTTCCCCAAATAGGGGGTGAAAATAGAAAAATATTTGAGTTGCCACCACCTAGTTTTAATTGGATTCTCCAAAGCTTGGGATAAAACTTTTGAAAATACCTTTGAAACCACCGCGCAAACAGCTTATTCTGAACATGTCCAACAAAATGACTGGCAAACCTTTGCAACTACCACCCACTGCTCTTGCACTTTTTCAGTGACACAGTGCGGAGTTTCTTTGAATCTCTAGTCTTAGATCCTTTGAAATAATCAGGCTTGAGATTGTCAGCATAAAAAAAGGTATATATTGGGCCCTACCTAAACACGGTCACACTGGATGATGAAGGTTAATAGGGTTTTCTTCAAAATGAATCGATTATTTGACTCCGTCTGCGTTCTATTTGTTTGACGCTCCAAGTGATCAATTGAAACACCTGGGTAAAAGACACTAACTTGGCAGGTAATGAATCTGAACTGCCCAATGTTTGGCCCTCTTACCTCCCTCTGGGAGGGAAGCCACAAACTTTGCCAACATAGTCTTTTCATAAGACGTCATGAACACCCGACCTTTTTGGAAGGTGCCACAAGGAAAGTACTGTGAAGCATGCATGGTGCTTCGTACACAGTAATTCACTGAACTCGGGTAGATGGTTCTTTCAGAACTTGTCTGATCCATTGCACCATTAAATGGAATGTTCCCTCAGTGCCTTTCAACAGTGTAGGAGGGATTAATTTTGTTCTGATCCAAAACAGAAAAGCGATGCAATAAATTGAAACTGCGCAATCTCCAGTTCTCCACTTCAAATGGCCCAAGAAGTCGACCGTTTTAGCCCAAAGTTCTTGAGAATGAGGCCACTTCTTTGGAGAAGCATGATCACTGGAAACAGAAGACCAGTTGTATTGCTGTTCATCAAGCCCCCAGTCCCATTTGCAGAAACGATTTCTAAGTGCAACTTCATCCTGATTCAAAGCAGAAGAAGACGAGGATTGAACTTCTTGAGGGGGATCAACATCAAGATCATTTGTTTGGTCATCCTCTCTTGGTTTCAAAGATGCAATTGTTTTGGTCAGCTTACACAACCAAATCCAGTGAATGTAGCTATGGTGTCTCCAAGAAGCCACAATTGAAGGATCCACGGGTGTGACTGCTTTAGCTGTATTCGAAGCCACATAGTCAGCCAACCTGTTGTTTCGTTGCGACTCTGTCACTGGGAGATGTCCTGAATCCACCTGATGCGCTTTGACCCACCCTAAATTGAGGCGATCGTAACCATTCATGAAAACTGATTGACGAATGTTGGACCAAATATCCCGATATGCCAGGTTATCTGGTAAATCATCAGACGCTCTCCAAACAGTGATGAGGGAGGAACAATCTGTTGTGAACTCGATGTCTCCAAGGAAAATTTGCACAGCATGAAAGAGTGCAAACAGCTCAGCCTTGTAAGAGCAACCAAGTGGGTCCTGCCAACCTTTCGTAAGGATGGTACTGCCATCTTGATTGATCAATGCAAAAGCTAAAGTCTTCGAAAAGAAATGATCCCCATTGCACACTGACCCATCTCCCCAAACTCGACCTGCCTCATACGGAAAAGCAGCTGGTGAAGAAACTGTCGGTGGAACTGTTCTCGCCCACGTGTCAAGCAAAAACTGAGGAACTTCTCGAATCCCATGTGACAAAACATTCGGTTGTTCAGGAAACAAATTTCCGGGGTTCCCTAAAAGCTCTCGCGTCCCCCTGCACTCACCTGTCAAATGTCTAATGTCTTCATAAGTACAATCAGAACAAAAGCGGCATTTAGGAGATGTGAGTAGACCACCTTTGTATAACCGATTCGCTGTAGGACATGCGCCAACCATAGGTCCCACAATTGTGGCTGAATCCAACCCTTGAAGTTTCCATGGCTTTCGCGGCTCCCAAAAAACGGAAAGGTCACTGTCAATTACCCCACTACCCCAAGTTTGGACGTCCTTACGTTGGAGGTCCTTACGTGAAGAAGCGATGGCAACTTTGTACAACGATTGCACGGATGCGATACGAAGGATGCGACGAAGCAATCTGGGCGTAGCTTCCAAGAAAGAAAACTTTTTCCCCAAAAATTCAATAGATGCCGGGGGTGTGAAAATAAGATCCAAAGTGGCACATGACTTAAGCAATGCATCAAGAAGACCTTTAGTGATGGTTTTCTTGGCAAGACATAAAGAACACCACATTTGAAAGAACATGTTATCTTTCCTACAACGTGAAGCAATGTTTGAAATGATCTGGGCAGCTATTGCGTGTTGCGGATGCGATCTCACCGAGTTGGTGAGCAAAGCAAAAACAAGTTCAGCACACCTCCAATGTGGTCTGTCACCCCACAAAACTCCCAAGATGTTTGATTGGAAACTATCCAGGCTCAATCTGGCCCACGGATTCAGTTCAGGGAGATATAACATGTTAGAAATCACCTTAGATCCAACTAGGAAAGCTTTCTGTGTCAAACCCACAGGAAGGCTATAGATGTCTTTAAGGACTTGTCTAATTATTTCTCCATGGGCAATTGTGTCAAAAGTTGTCGATTTAGAGCAACTTTTCACAAAAGCTCCTAACACCTCGGTGAAATCACTACATGGAATTTCAGGTAGTAGTTGGGTCATATCTTTTTTGGCTCTTTTGGAAGTAGCCCAACCAGCAGATTTTTCCGGGTTAAATTTCTGACCAACAAGAGTATCAAACAACTTCGTGGTATGAACAGCCTGGGCCAATTCTGCTAGATGGTCAGCAACAGTAATCAAATATGCATCATCGATGAATACATAACTTTGGATGTCAGTAAAAACTTTCAACACAGCGGTCCAAGCCGACATGAGAAGATTTACCGCCAAAACCGCTGAATCTCCTTGCGCAACTCCATTTGACGATGCCAGTGGCTTGTCATCTATATATTGCCCCAATGTTAGGAATCTTTGAAAATTCTGATAGAGCTGAGTCCAAACCTTAATGAATCTTTCGGGGACCCCCAACCTTCTTGCAATACACACCACTATATTGATTGCAATGCGATCAAAACACTTACTTCTATCGATTTTGACTCCTACAACTGGCTTATTGGTCGATAATGCCAATTCATTTGCAATGGCTATATGGTGAGCAATGTCTGAAGTTTGACGACCCTTGACCCCTCCACACACCATTCGTGGGAACACATCTTGTTGCCATTTTGTCAAATGTTGAAATCTAACTTTGGACCACAAGAGGTAGTGGATATTCAGCAAATTGATCAATCTTCTATCAATGGGCTGCATAGTTTTGGCCCTAGGTTTAGGCAACATTGTCAACCTTGCGATTTGAAAAACTTGCGGAAGGGACCATTCTCCAACTTCAATCATGTTCCAAATTTTCGCCCATGGGTAAAATTACACTTTTCAGGAAGTGCCTTGAGTTCTGGTGTACGCCACCCGTCAACCCCCCCCGCTGCTTCATTGGGTCTGCTTTGGATGGCTTTATGTAATTGGAAGGGTTTGATGTCTTCAAAATCATACGGTTTTGCCATCTGATCAAGCAAAGGTCCAACTACATTTTGAAAGGGTTGAGTTGGAATGGTTGTTTATGGACATCAAAAATGGGATTCCATTGTTCTCTGGCAAGGTTAATGGCATCCTGAGGGTTGTAAATCGGAAGATTTTCCCTGTTTGTGACAACTGCATGGGTAGGCACACGATGCTTGAGTTTAAGGAACTTGAAGATGTCGCGATAGTCAGTGACAGCTGAATGTTCCATGCGTTTTTTCCAAAAGCACTAGCCCGTTCTCTACGTATTTGTAAAACCGTGATTTCCTTAAGATCAGAACTCTCGATCACGCCGGCTTTCAACCAGGTCTTGGGACGTCGTGCGCGCCCTTCCTCTTCCGACTGCTCTGGGGGATCTGCTTTCCTGGTTTTCTTCGGAGGCCGTTCTTTTCTGCCCCCTGGTGACGGGGAGCGCGCATGACTGGGACTTTTTCTGCCGCTCACCATCCTGGAATGGCCGGCATTCGGAAAAAGCACTTCAGGGTTTGGATCCCTTCCAATGCTCCCCACCATTGCTTGCCAATAGATCCTCTCTGACAGACCTTCGGCGCGTGCCTGCACCGCGGCCTTGGGCAATGTCGTTTGCAGCGTCGCCACCCAAGCTTCTGACAGATGGCGGGCCACAGACATGATGTTGGATCCACTTTTTGGACTGGCTTTCGTCATGCGACGCCTGTACTCCTCAAACAGCTTTCCCATGGCAGCGTGGTGACCAAAGGCTTCATCGTTGAGACGCTCAACCTCCGCATCCCATAGATGTAATATGCGGGCGCCGTATCCGCTCAGCGACATCGTTTGCCCCACAAGAGGGTCATGAGCGCGAATCCTCAATAGGTCGCCCCCAGCTTCATAGCTTTGTAACTCGGTAGTTGAGGGCAGTGTCGTGGCGCAGCCACCGCGAAAAGCACGGCATTGGCACCGAGCAATTCCGTGCTGCGTGCGAACGACAGGCGGCCGGCGCGTCCATCAAGCTCCACAGCAAGGTCGATGACCATGTGAGCGAAATTGAGTCGCTCAGAGCTCTTGAGACATTGGGCTGCGAGGTGCAACGCGCAGCCCAACTGCTCTTCTCCTATTTGCGCCAAGTGCTGCAGGATCATCTCGCTGTACTCAGCCGATTGCTTGTTGCTGAACATGGGCACATCGTCCAGCAAGTTCCACCATTCCACGAACTTTTTGAGAATCTTTCCATTGGGCTGCGTCGCATCCGTTCGCGCCATTTGCGTCAAGAAACGAGATCTGCATGCCGTGTAAAACTCTCGCTTGTGCTTGGTGTTGGTCTTGCGCACATCCTTCCAAGTTTCGACTGCCTCGCCCATCGGATCGTCAAACTCTTCATCATCAGCTTCGGGCGCAGTGGCAGCTCGCAAAGGATTGAGATACGACTCGCCCAGGACTGCTGCCAAGTTGGGCTTTCCACCACCCTGCCCATCCATAGACGCTCCGAATGCAGCAACATTGCCTCCCAAGCTTCCCATGACAGATTGGGCAACTGCCATTCCGCCTGGGCTGACTCTGTGCTGGTCGAAGGCATTTGGCCCACTTCCACGTCCTTGCCGGAGCCCACGTCCCAACAAGCGCCAAAGACTCTCCTCTCCGGCTCGACCCATGTGAAGCCTATTGCTCGACCAACCGGCATGCTGTGACGCTTCCATTGACTCCATGGCTCCTCTTGTCGATTGATCCACCCTGATGAGTGGCTCGACAACCACCGTGGCAGTCTCCAGGGCCGTCTCAACCGAAAGGGCAAGATCGAATCGTGGAGGTTCCGATTCGACCTCTTTCTGATGGCGGCCGTTGTCCAACGTCACATGCCGCGACCAGTAGACCACGTCATCGATCACAAATGAATCGATTATTTACTCACTGATGTTCCCATAATCAAGGGGGGGGAATCCTGGAGCATTAGCTCCCACAATTCCACTCCTTATAACTAACAGCGAGTGAGGTTTCGGGAATCACTACTGATTTTTTTTGAACTACCTTTTTGGAAAGACTTCTCTGCTGTTGAATGGGCGAAGTGGAAGCATAGAATCACCCTTTCTTCGCAGTGTATAATATATGATGATCCACTAATTATGTTTAGATACAAGCTTTACAGTATAACTATTGCCCTGGTTGAAAATAAAGCTCGTTCGAGGTTTGCGTCCTGCAATACCTGAAACCCATAAATCTAGCATTGTCAGAATTTTTCGCGCTAAACAATGGTCAACATTCACAAATCAACCGCAAGAGCTGTCCAACAGAAGTGCAGGCCCCCCTTGACACCACGAAAAATATAGGAGGCAATTTTAATCATATTAGCTTTCCAGGGATTTCCGGACTTGCGAGATTTCACACTTGCAAGTTTGAGTTGACTGCTGTTAAAAAATCATCAATCTGGTGCTCACCACTTCATATGGTAAATATCCACGTCCGCAGTGTTTCGCGTTTTGAAAAAACCGGATCCAAAACTAAATTCGCCGACAAAAATCTTATCAACAAACAAGTCACCCCAGTCAGCCCAGACTGGAAGGAAGAATGAGGTTCTAAAGTCATAAGCCGAAAACACCACTGAGAGTCCGATCTATTTGCACCCCTGGTAAGGGAAGTCAGTCCAGTTACAAACTCAAACCCAGGGTCTGTTGTCTCCCTAAACCTATGGACCTATCAGGATAACCAAGTCCCACCTTGCCAGCAAATTCTTCGAAGCAGATTCCTTCCTCCTGGCGCCACAATTTTTCAAGCTGATGCCAGGCCTTTGGGGGGGTCATTTTGCCCATGGCGTTTAGCCAACCCCCTTTGAAAAGGGAGGTTTTTTTAGCAAACCCTATCAAATCCACCCGGGTTCTTTTACAAAGTTTGCAACGTTGCTTTTTTTTGTTGGGGAGGGGCAAGTTTGGTCGAAAAAAAATCAGAATAATTACATGTTGGCTAGTGGAAGAAGTCACAAGAGATTTTCGTGGTACTTGCTGAAAAACATCTATATAATGTACATATACAGTATCTTAAGCTATCTTCTCATGAAATCACTTTTTGATGGCAGAAATCCGGCTATGCAGCTAGACCGGTCGTCGATTGCAGTCATTTAGGATCGGCTTTGAGCATTTCATCCCAGGTGGCTAGCAGAAATTGGACACAAAAAATCAACAGTAGACATCCAACAGCTGCCCCCCAAAGAAAAACCTACACTTCCCAAAACGAACAGCAAACGCCCCCTGAAAAATGCGCCCGGGGGTCGTCGCACCTGCCATGCAGCAGGAGGCTTGCAAGCCCAAGCCACGGCGCGGCGTTCAGGCGCATCGTGACCTACCAAACCGGCCTGCATCCAAGGCGGTTCGAGGTATGGTAAGTGGTTAGCAACTCCTATTTATAAGCCAAATAGGCCATTTGGAAGGGGAATAACTCTACTTAGGGGACGAAAACGATCACCATGGTTATTAACCACTTACAAGTCATGGGATGATCCTCCAAGTAGGGTTTCCTAAGGAGGTCTTGGGAGGACCATCCTAGTGGATCCAAGGAGGACTTGGATCACCCCCCGTTTTTCGGGCTAAGGGTGAGATATGGGGAATACTTGGAGGTTCATCCCAAGACTTGGTAAGTAGTTAGGATTACCCCCCATTTATGAGCCATGAAGTTCCACCATTTGGAAGGGGTCCCCACGTTGCCCGATCCGGAAAGGGGACGAAAACGATCACCATGGTTATTCAGCACTTACTAAATGGAATGATCCTTCAAGTAGTATGGTAGGCTTTCCTAAGGAGGGGAGGTTGTACTTGGATGTCCCAGGCGACGGAAGTTAGGATCACTGGTTAGAATGTTATTTCACCTACTTATAGCTGGGATATATTGGGGTGAAATAACCCACTGATCCTAACCTTTTACAGACTTCCTGGGACATCCAAGTAAGTCGAGGGCCCAAATCCATCTTTTTAGGGAATCTTTTTCGCGAACCCTACCCAAAAAAAATAAGACATCCCCCCAACCCAAAAAGAATCGCACAAAATTCAGATGAAAGGTGAGCGCCAGGAAGTTCTAATTGAGCCAAATAGTGAGATTTCACCTTTTATAAGATTTGAGCTCTACTATTGAGCCAAAAAATAGATATCACAAAAAGGTGATCCGAAAACGCCATGGCACTTTCTAGTTGGTGGTTTCAACCCAGTTGAAAAAATACTAGCCAAAATGGGTTCATCTTCCCCAAAGTTCCGGGTGAAAATAAAAATACTTGAGTTGCCACCACCAAGACTTTTCATGGTCCATCCACCTGACCATAGTTTTGACGTTTTGACATTTCTCGGCAAAAATCACCGACCCCGAAAAATCCACCGAAAATGGTTGGCACAGCTCTGGGCCTCGATGGCCGCACGTTGGACTTCAACTCCGTGAAGGACCTCCTGAACCCAAAACACGGGCAGGGGCAAGGAGGTCTTGATGGGTTTAATTAATAGGGATCCTTATAATTAATGGGTTTTATGAAATCATCCCCACATACTTGGTTGGTTTATAGGGATCCTTATAATGGCTTAAATAATAATCCTTATTTATAATTGGGTAGTTTGTCATTTTCATCCCCAAAAAATACCCTAAACAACCCGGGATTTTTTGAACCAGTGCTCAATTGAAGTTTGGGATTGTTTAAGAGAATCCCTACATACCTCTGGAGCATAAACCTGGTATCCCCAAAACCATCACCCCGAAATGAAAGGACTTCCCAAACATCAACTGTTGGTTGGGGGGTCGTTTTGGTATGTTCCATGGCAATGTTGGATGGGATGTTGGTTCAAGATTTGCTCATTGAAGCTTGTTGGGCGACTTGCCCAAAAAAGAATGATGTGAAGAGTTTCTTTGGGCCGCCCACCACCCCTTCAGAAACCATTCCGAGTTTAATGGAAAACATATTTGGCAAAACTGTTTTCTTGCAAATTTCGGAGAAATATGGTGACCAATTACTGCCTTTAACCGATGACATATGTTTTTTGTCACCTGGGCCTATTTTATTGACAGCAAATGGTAGGACCTACAAGATTGATACGCCCAAAAAAACTAGATAACATGACAGTGGAAAATCCACCATTTGAAGATGTCTTTTTTCCTATTGAACATGGTGATTTTCCAGCCAGTCATGTTGGTTTTCCGGGCTGTAGCATTCTCCAGTTCCTGCTCTCTTCGTTTTCGGGGGGAGGTGTTTTGTGAACGTCTCCCTTAGTTTTAGAGACATCGCTCTAGACAAGTTTGTCGGTTGAAGGTCAGCCAAGTGCTACTCTTTTTTGGGAGTACATGTTGCGTCTTGAAAATATGCACAACAATCAATGTTTTTTTTTCGAGGAAACAGTGTTGATCTACTCCCGGATGTTTATAACTTATAACTTATCTATAATGTGTCCACAGTGCGAGGACTCTGCGAGTCCACAAGAAAAAAAACCTCATGAATTTGTTGTCGCTTATTGGACTGGAATGCTTGCAGGAGAGATGCTTGGCAAGTTGTAGGTCTCATATTTGTGTTGAAGCCACAACGCCATTATGCATGATGTTTCCTCCGGTGTTACCGGTCATGTCTGCTTTCACTGCAGGGACCATTTCGGCTTAGGTGAAAAAGGTTTGTGCCCGTGTGATCCTCCTGGGGGAGGATGCTGCTTCGTGATTGGTAGCGGAGCACTGGGTGTGCTCTTGCTGCTATTCGCTAGCGGCAGGTTCTTTTCGATCTCCCGGCGGAGATCCGTCACAACGCCATGGCTGGCGCTCATGAAACGGGTGGCGCCGTTAGATACTTTTCTGGAGACGGAGAAGATCCACAGGAGTATAAGAGATGGAAGACCTGGGCATCTAACAAGCTGTTGACGCTTGACAAGTTGCCGAAGACGGCGAAGGGTGCTTGGATATACACCTTGTTGACTGGTAAAGCTCTTGAGTGCATCGAACATCTGGCACCCGAAGACTATCAGAAGGAAGGTGGTGAGCGAGTCATTTGGGATCTACTTGACCAAAGATTCCCACTTCGTGACCAGACCGATGAACTTGGAGAACTGCTCACGGAAGTCTTCACTTTGAAGGCCTCTGAAGGCGAGACGTTGAAAGGTTGGATCGGTCGTGCCTCTGAACTGTTCGATAGACTTAACCGCAAAACTGGTGTCAATTTTCCTGATGAAGCTCGTGGTTGGATTCTGCTGCACAAGTCGGAACTCACATCCGAACAGAAAGCTGTAGTCCTAGCAAGGGCGATGGGGAATTTGAAACGAGAACGGATTTCAACTGCACTTCGCAGCTGCTATCCGGACATGGTCATCCCAAAGAGACGTGCTGCCCATCTGGTGGAAGATGATCAGTCGCTTCATCGTGGTGGAGATGAAGAGTCAGTGGACGTCGACATCCCCGAGTTGGAAATGTTTCTGGCGGAACATAGTTCCACAGTTGGTTCAGGAGAAGCTGACGTCTTCACCGAGGCCGACGTTGCAGAAGTTTTGGCTGTTTCCTGGAAAGAAAAGCGTGCTGAACTCAACAAACTGCAGAAGTCCCGACGCTTCTCTCAAGCTCGGGAGGTGAAACGTAGCTTCAAGGTGGAAATCGAAGAACTGAAACGTAGAACAAAGTGCAATCGTTGTGGAAAGATAGGCCACTGGGCCCGTGAATGTCGTCAGAAACGTGACCACACTTCTGAACGGAAACCTTCATCAGCAGCAGCCTCTTCGACACCATCTGGTGCAGCGGTGGTGCAAGTCGCTGAGGAGCACGAGGTCCTTTCGAATGACCACATTCAGCACAAGTCCAACGTCCTTGAGGAGCCCGAGATTCACTTCATTGCTTCAGTTGAGATTTGGTCGCTGATTGATCGGGTCCGAAACGGCATCAACTCTCCTGCTGTTTCTCAGCATGAAGCTCTTTTGGTGTCGAGTCCTGGCTATGGTGTACTGGATTCGGGATGTGGCAAAACGATCATCGGAACTGAAACGTTGCAGAGCTTTCAGAAACTATGGAAGGCTGCTGGTATCAAAGACCCGACTCCTGAGCCTGAGAACAATCTTTTCAGGTTTGGAAATGGACAGGAAGAAGTCTCTACTGTTTCGGTGAAGCTCCCTGTCTTTTTGGCAGGCAAGTCTGGAGTGATCAAGGCGGCAGTTGTGTCTGGACAGGCACCACTGCTCATCTCAAGGGCAGCTCTACAATCTCTGGAGGCTACTATGAACTTCAAGGATGGTACTTTGACGGTCTTTCCTGAACGACGTAGCATTCCAATGAAGACCAATGCAGCTGGTCAGTTCATCATTGATGTGATGAAACCTCCTCAACAAGCAGAGATTGTACAAGAGGTTCTTCAAGTCGAACAACCGGAAATAGAAGACCTCTCCGTGCCTCCCATCGATGAGCCTTCACTTCCTAACACTGCTGAGATGACATCTTCGTGGTCTACTTGGACTCGCGAGGACTGGGGTTGCAAAAAGACTCCCTGTGATACCCTAGGTGGACCACCATGGAAGTTTGTTCGTTTTCGCAAGGTGTTCAATAGTCACAATCGTAAACTTTTGTTTGCTGATGCAATTGATCCCAACAAAAATCGTAAGACCTATGCTCATAGTCTTCCCAAAGGAGTTGATGGCATTATCACAGAGTTTTCGTTTGACTCGGCACATTATGTGCCCGGCCCTGCAGTTGATGATGTTCCCTCACCGTGCATTGATGAAGAACCTGTGATAGATCCTGATGGCCTAGGAAAATTCAACAAACACCAGGTTCGTCAGATTCAGTCCCAGGTTAAAGGCTGCGCACTCCTCGAAGAGAAGTCAAGTAATCCCTCACAGTTGGTGGTTGAAGTGTTCTCACCCCCTAGGTTTGTTCCTGAAATCGAAGCTCACGGGTACAAGGGTCGATCCATTGATATCAAGTTGGGAACTGATCTGACTAAACCTAGTGAACGTGCTAAGCTTAGGGAGGAACTTCGAGTAAACCCCCCTGAGCTGTTGATTGTGTGTCCTCCCTGCACTGATGAAGGTGGCTGGTTTCATCTCAACAGCACTTATATGGATAAACTTGAATATCTTCGTAGAAGAGCCCGTAGTCGAAGTTTCATAAAGTTTGCCATGGAACTGTATCAACAACAGGTAAATTTGGGTGGTAGAGCTCTGTTTGAACATCCCACTGGTTCCCGAGCATGGTCATATCCTGAAGTTCAAAAGCTGTGTCGTAAATACCATCTTGTGAAGTGCCACATGTGTCAATATGGTTTGAAACTTCCAGATAGCAAGAACTTCATTCGTAAGAGTACCCGACTGTTGGTTTCTCATGAAGATATGAAAGTTTTAGGTAAACAGTGCCCCGGGCCAAGTGACCCAAATCATCAAGTTCATGATTCCATTGCTGGTAGTCATCCAAAGGTTGGACAAGTGAGTTCGTTTGCTGGGCAATACACCAAAGATTTTGTTTGGAGTGTGTTGAATACCCTGCCATCCTTTCGTCAGCATGAAGTCTTGTTGATCGAAGACGACTCTGTTCCCGAAGATTTGTGGCATGAGGTGTGTGCTGTGTCCCACACATCCAGAGAGGAACTGCTTCCAATCATCCAGAAGCTTCATAAGAATCTAGGCCATCCATCAAATTCAGATCTAGTCCGAGTGTTGAAACATGGCCAAGCTTCAGAAGAAGCCCTGCAAATCGCTAGAGATCTTGATTGTGCCTTTTGTAAGAGTCATGCCAAACCCAAGACTCCTTTCCCTTCACAAGTGAATCGTGTCTTGGAATTCAATAGGCAAATAGGACTTGATGTAAAGCACCTCAAAGGTTGGAAGCCTAATCAGAAGGTCAAGGCACTTAACATCGTTGATCATGCCAGCGGCTTTCAGAGAATGATTCCCTTCTTTGAGACTGAAACTTCCAAGCTTCTTCGTGATTTACTTGAACAACATTGGATAGCTTGGGCAGGAATTCCTGAAGAAATCATTCTGGATCCAGCACAGACCAATCTGGGTGAACCTATGCTAGGGCCAGCAGAGGCCCAAGGCACAATTGTTCGTCCCATCGCCGCTGAAGCTCACTGGCAGTTGGGTAAGGTGGAAAATCATGGTGGTTGGTTTGAAAGAATTTTGTCAAAGATAATTGATGAACACAACCCCAAAGACAAAGATGAATGGTTAGAATGTGTCACTCACGCACACGTGAAAAACACTATGATTCAGATGTATGGATTCACCCCTCATCAATTCGTGTTTGGTCGAAATCCCATGGTTCCATCTGACCTTTTGTCAGAGCCAGTTCATGTGATCCCAGCTACTGCTTCTTTGACCAGTGAAGCAGCAGCTCGAAGCCAAGCAATTCGAGCAAGTGCCCGTCGTGCCGTATTGGAACTGCAGGATGATAAAGCTCTGCGAGTGGCATTGGCTGCCCGGCCCAGGGTGTCTCAGTCCTTCAAGCCTGGTGATCTAGTAGCGTACTGGCGCAATCAAAAGTGGCAACAGGGTGTGTTACATCAGGAGGGTAGATGGTATGGAACCGCAATAGTCATCGGCTATGTTGGTCGTAATCTGGTTCTGGCTCACCGAAAGAATATCCTGAGATGTGCTCCCGAACAGGTCAGGTTTGCAACATCAGAGGAAAGAACTCTGATCCATACCCCTCAAGTGGAACTTTTGGGTATTAAAGATATGATAGAGGGTGGAGCGTTCAAGAGTCAACAATACATTGACCTGGTTCATCAGTCGTATCCGAATGAACCTCCCGAACGACCATCGATTGCACCATCTTCATCCGAAGTGAACCCAAAATCTCAAGTTGTTCCTGGTAGTGAGACTATCCCTAGCGAGGTTCCTCCTCCTTTCAACACCGTAGATCCTTCTGAACATCCCAAAGAAGGAGAAACACCTGGACCTAACCTTAGTGATGAAGCTCGTACAGCAGTTCCCATGGACTCCGAGGAACCACAGGTGTCCACGCATGAGTCTCAATCCAGTTATGGACCGGTTAGGAGACGCATTGTTGGTAAAGATGGAAAATTGTCTTTGTATCGTCCTGCACCAATGCAACCTGAAGACTTTGTTGACATCATGAGAGAAGTGGTACCTCGTTTGATTGACAGCATGCCTTCCGGTACCAAGAGATCTTTAGAAGTTGATGCCTCAGATCATTCTGCTGAAGCGGCGTCCGCATCCGAGCCTCCGGCTGTAAGACCTCGCACTGATGAAGTGCTGTCAGTGGAATCCCTTGACAACGTGTCTAACTGGAACACCGATGAATTGTCCTTAGAGATTCTCATTGCCGATTACCTTGTTAAAAAGATGTCCAAAGAGTTGCACCATAGTAACAATCCTCCGGATTTGCAAGCTAAGGTTGATAAGGGTAAACGTGCTGAATGGAATACCCTCATCTCTAAAGACAATGTGTTGAAGATCCATTATGGCAAAGCTGCTCAAAAGATCCGAGATACTTTGAGTCACCGATTCATAGGTAGTCGTTTTGTCATCACTAGAAAGCCCATTGATGAAGGTGTGGAAATTGATCAAAGCGATTTGTCCACCTTTGATGTAAAAGGTAGATGGTGTTTGCAGGGACATTTAGATCCGGATTTGGATGTGAAGGCCATGGAAGGTAAACTTAAGTCCCCAACTTTGAGTCAACTGGGTAGAATGTTGATCATGCAAATTCTGGCCTCTCAAAATTGGTCTCTTCAATTGGGTGATATTAAAGGAGCCTTCTTAGAAGCTGACCCCCTTGAAGATCGTTTCCGTCCACTCTTGCACACCAACCTCCAGGGGGTATCCCTGGAATTCCTTCTGATGCCGTAATTGAGATCTTAGGAAATCTGTACGGACAGAATGATGCTCCATCGGCTTGGTTTCGTACTTTTGACACTGAAATCCAAAAGTTGGGATGGAGGCCTAGCTGTTTTGATCCATGTTTGTACACCTTGAGAGATGATTCCGCTGGCTTGTGTGGCATACTCGGAGTGCACGTAGATGACTGTGCAGTGGGTGGTGCTGGACTAAAGTTCGAACAGTCCATTGAGCAATTGAAGAAAAGATTTCCTTTTCGGAAATGGCGTGTGAAGTCTGGAGAGTTTTGTGGTGCCCTTTTATAAACAAGACCATGATGGCACCATTCACATGTCTATGCAAGCTTTTGCCGATAAGCTTCGGCCGGCCAATCTGAATCGCGGTAGTAATCCTGATACACCTCTGGAACCTCACCAGGTTAAGGTTCTTCGAGCGATCAATGGTGGATTGAATTGGCTTTCCACTCAATCTCGTCCCGACTTGGCAGCACAGACCAGTTTGAGTCAGCAGGCCTTTCCAACACCTCGTGTTAGGCATCTGAAGCAAGCTAGTAATGTTGTAAGGCGTGCTAAGCAACATGCTGATCTTGACATCACTTTTAAACCCATTCCTTTGAGTGAGCTTTCTCTTGTGTGTCATTCTGATGCAGCCTTTGCAAATGTAGGCACCCATACTCAAGCAGGTTTCATCATTGCTTTCACTCAAAGATCTCTCAATGATGGAAAACTGTGTGTTTGGAATCCTGTGACTTGGAAAAGTTATAAACTTCCACGTGCTGTGTCATCCACCTTAGGTGCTGAATCCCAGGCCATGTCCACTGCTACCGGAACGGTAGAGTGGCTCAGTTTGCTTCTCGCTGAAACTCTCGATGGTTCTTTTGATGTTCGTTCATATCATCAAGTGTTGTCTAAAAGACCTCCTATTGTGGTGACTGATTGTAAGTCACTTTATGATCATTTGGTGTCCCCTTCTAGTCCAACTTCCGTTGAAGATCGACGAACTAGCATTGATATAGTGATCATTCGAGATAGCTTGAAGTCCATGGCTGCGCAGATTCGTTGGGTCCCGACTGACCGCATGCTGGCCGACAGCTTAACAAAAGATGCTGGCGATCCCATTGACCTTCTGAGATCTTGTATTCGTTCTTCTCAGTATCAAATCTCTCCTGAAGAAACTGTACTTCAAAATCAAGCTGCAGAGAGAGAGCGTAGATTGCACAACCGCCAAAGCCTTCAACAAGGGGTAGTTGTTGAATAGGTAACCGTTAATGATGGGGTTTTTCACAGGTAGCGTGATAACATGTGTTTCCTGTGTCCATAGATTTGTTCCTTTATCGTGAATGATAGTTTAGATGTGTACTGAGGGCAGTCACTTGCGACCATTCCTTTTTGCAATGGATCATTTGATGATCTCAAGCTCGTTTTGTGCAGACTTTGATTTTTGTGGTAACTTAGTCCACTGTTGTGAAATCTCAACATGTCTAAGTGGACTGTGGAGGATTCTGAATCCCTTCGTTTGCTTCTGAGCAAGGCTCAGCGCAATGGAGTTCTTGAGCAGTTCACCTCTTCTGGTGATGCCGATTTCGAGTTGGTGGAGCCCCCGGTGATCGGTGCTATGAGCGATGCCTCAAAGCGCCGCTCTGATCCTGGCATGATTTTTGGAGAAGTGCAACGTTCCATGCCGGTTGCAAAGGCCAAGGCTGAACCTCGGCCTCCAACGGCTGCCGATGAGGAGCATGTTCGCGGTTCTCTTCCCCCAGGTATCACTTCTTTGGCTGACTGGGGAACAACGTTGCTGGAATTCGGCAAGTATGCCGAGATGAATTGGTCTTACTTTGAGCTGGTGACCAATCCCGAGCCTCGTGTGGTCCAGTATTGTCATTGGATCAAGGCTCACAAGAGCGCCAAGTCCACTCCTCTTTTCATTGACTTGGCTGATTACATCACCTGCTATCAGAAGACCATTGAGGACACCACCGGCGTTGTCTCCTATCCCGGCTCTTCCATTCGTCGTCGGATGAAGAAGTGAGCATCAAGATTTACAATGGCCTTTGAGTTAGCACCTCCTTTCACTGGATGGTTGAAGCTGTTTGGTTAGCAGCCTTCTACGTCTTTTTGGCTTTGAAAGATTATTACCAGTGTTGAAGCCACAACGCCATTATGCATGATGTTTCCTCCGGTGTTACCGGTCATGTCTGCTTTCACTGCAGGGACCATTTCGGCTTAGGTGAAAAAGGTTTGTGCCCGTGTGATCCTCCTGGGGGAGGATGCTGCTTCGTGATATATATATATATCGAATTTTATAGATAATGCACTATAGATATATTCATGCATATTTAAATGCACATCTATGACCAAGAGCTGAATGCCATGGAAAAGAAAGGTAAATTCGAGATATTTGAACCAACAATTTTGCCTCCAGAAAACATCCTAGTCGCCAAGAAGAGGTAGAAAGGGTCCGCCACTCGCTAGACCCGTTCTCCGAAAGGAGTTTGTGAAGAAAAAGGTGTGCAGTGAAACTGTTCAAGATACACCCGGAAAGATTAACATGGAACCTACAAATCACCCATTTGGAAAGGAACATGATCTTCCAAACCTCTATGATTATGTTCCATGTTAATCTTCAGGTGTGTAGCGAAATTGTGTAGTGACGCGTATCTTACATGTGTGTCAAGATTGTATTGAGTATAGACTTGGAGCCCTTACAAGTTCCAATTGCAGGGTCATCAAGAAGGGATCTTGAGGTATTAGATTCTTTGTCTTGAAGTGATAAGTTATGATGAAAGCAATCATTATAGTGGGTCCTGCCTATAGGAACTAATATTCTCCTATATTATCCCCTGTAAAAGTGGAAAAAATGATACGAACCCAGCAGGTTCCCTGGAACCCCGGCAGGTTCCCTGCTGGTATGCAAGATTGCTGGTGCGGCAGCAAGCGCTGGACTGTCCCTCGAAGAGGTGGGGTTTCTCCGATCATGGCATTCATCGGCGGTAGTTTTTCTGGGAGGTTTCCGGCCCGAAAAGAAAATACATTTTGCAGTTGCACCCCTAAAATGGAAGGTTTACACGGTGATTTTTCCCGTTCCATCACTTTCCATGTTAATTTTCAGGGGTGTATTAATTCCAACATCTGTTTTTTTTTGTGGATTTTGGGGTCCTGGATTTGTTGTGTGGATTTTGTGTTTTTTTTTGTTGGGGGCTTCCTTCGTTATTAGCACCGGGCAAACTTTTTTTTTCCTTACAACAGACGGCTTAACATGGTTTGGAAGTATTGGCAAGACTTGGTGAGAATGAAAGCCAAGGATGTCAAACAGGATCTTTGCGGTATACATACTGGGGTTCATCATATATATATTTCTCTTGTGAATATCTATATCAATTCTATATCATAAGTAAACAATTGTACAGTACATAATTTGTGTTGTTTTGACATCAAGGGAGAAACATCTTTGACAAAAAAAACGGAACTTAATAGGAGCTTCCCACCATATACGTTGCACTGAAACATCGCTTCGTTAAACGACGAGGTCTTTAACGAGGCGGAAGCTGCTGCGAATGCTGTAAGAACTCAAGGAGTTCCTTGGATTTTGGCCGGCTCAAAAAACGGCAGCCGCAGGATGCCAGTGGCCAAAGATTTAGGATGATATTTATATATTATATATACCTAGAACCCAAATGACCCTTGTTTTGATTGGAAAAGGCCTTGTTTTGTTGGGTTGACCTTCAAAAATAGAGGTCAGTTGGGTTCTAGGTATATATATATATATATATATGTTGGGTATGGCCCCTTCCCAGTAACAGTGACCACCAGGATTATTCCATTTTTAGTAGGGAATCTCTATAAACCTTTATTTGTCACTGTTGCTTGGAGGGGGCCATACCCAATATATATGTATGTATATACATATTGATATATACAGTTGATGGAAGAAATCCGGCTAACCAGTCGAGGTTGGTAGTTTATCCCATTCTTCAGTGTTTGTTTTGTACATCCCGGGCTGGTGCAGGATTTCTTTCTTCCATCAACCGTATGAACAGACATCTTTCAAATCTCCTTCGTGTTTCTGGGGTTTGCCTAGGAAATATCTATAGATTGGACCTACCCCACTGCCAGGATGCTGGCATTACAATTTGAGACGGGAAATCCCAGCCTAAACCTTTGGATCACCTCGCATTTGTGGGAGGTGATCCAGATACAAACAGATGGGATGAAATGTTGTTTTAGCTGCCTCGCAAGTCTTTGTGACCTTTTTGGGATGGTTAAGTGATCCTTTTCAATGGTTAAGTGAACTCCAACTAGGGGATGAAATGGTCACTTTGAATCACCTGGTGGGTAGACTATTGTCTGAAAAATCGAAGGCGCCTCAGGAATTAGGACGCGGACGTTTTGAGAAGTGATGGTGATAGTGAGATATTGTGTTTTCTTTCTTCAGCGCCTGGGGGATTTAGCATGGACTCAAGAATGTACAAAGTCACGTAGTCGAGGTGGTGGTGATTGTTGATTTTTCTTGGCATTTTTACCTTACCCTCCAGTAAACTAACATGGCAATGGAAATCCACCTTTTCCAATAGGGAATACATCTTCAAATGGTGGATTTTCCATTGCTATGTTACTTTACTGGAGGGTACTTCCCTAGAGAAGTCATCCATTTTTTTTATGCATATGTTTTGAATGGGTTAGGGAACACCACCCACTACTTTTCGGAAAACCGCTAGGTATTTTGCTCTGCTGGTGCCCAACAAATCTTAGGAGTTATGGAAGGCACTAGGGGCAACAACAACACGAACATTGCGGATAAAGATCATACGTATATACACCCCTGAAATTTAACAGTTCGCCCCTAAAGATAGGCTTGCTCCCAAAAGGAAACTCATCTTCCAAACCATCATTTTTCAGGGGCGACAATGTTAAATTTCGGGGGTGTAAAGTAAATTCTTCCAGTTTAAAGAATGATTTGCTGGATGTTCACCACAGGTTTTTGTTCGATGTTTCCCAACCTGCAGAATCTTCGATTCAATCACAAAATAATAATGGATAAGTTGTTTAGATTCTGTAGATCAAATTGGCTAGGGTACCCTTCCTGGGAGATAACATATCCCAAAAATCAATTTTTGAAGATGTTTCTTTTTTTTCCAAAGGTGGGAGTTAGTTCCCTAGAGGGCGGTAGATGTGTTTTTTGTTCCCCCCCCCCTGGAAGTCGGTTTTAGTTTTAATCCACACATCATAGTACTGATCTGTCCTGACATGTCCTGGACAGGACACTTCCGAAAAATAACTATTTTGGACCCAAACAATGTCAGAAAAATAAAGGTTTGGTTTAGATGAGATTTTTTGGCTCCAGCCCGTCAGCTAAGGTGAGCTTTAATTCTTGCAGTATTCCTGGGATGTTACCTGCTCGGGTCGCCCAAGTTGTGACACATTGCGTTTTTTTTCGCATTTGGTTAAACAAAATGATGTGGTGTTTTTTGGGTCCCACCTGGGCCCACCTGGCGTGTTGCAAATCTTTTTTTGGGATTCCGTTTTTCCCTTCAACCTTCATGATTTGTCTATGTGGTGGCAACGCAAATATTTTTCTTATTTTCACCCCCATTATTGGGAAGATGAACCCATTTTGACGAGCATATTTTTCAGATGGGTTGGTTCAACCACCAACCAGTTTTTCTTTCCATATGTTCAATGTGTGTTTTAGACTAAGGTTTATTTTTCTCATGTTCTCAAAGTCTCAAAAGACATGTGTGTGTTGATATCATTTCAGAGTTCATTTGACATATATAACTATCTATTTATTTTTCTATCTATCTATCTATCTATCTTTCTTTCTTTCTNTGGGGGCGAGGGCACAATATATATATATATATACATATATATATATATACATTGATTCTTTTTAAAGGTTACTATTAATTGATGATTATAAATTATACATGTGAGACTGCACTATCTTCACATGGTGGCTCAATCCTACTCCACTTTTTTTGTTTCTCACCGTGATTTCCCTCTCTTGGAACGAGCATTCCTTTGAGGCACGACCCATTCCAGCAGATGAGATGGAGGTACTGGCTGGTACTAGCATTAAAAACATTTAAAAACCACTTGTGGCGCAATTCATGTATTTTATGGTATTCCTTGCTTGGATGATGGGCCCCCAGTAAGTAGTTGGATAGTAACCCCAATTTGCTTCAGCCATGAATTTCGGCCAACTTGGAAGGGGTCCCACAACCCCACTTAGGGGACTTACAAACCATCGTTATTAAATGTTATAAACCACTTACTAACTGATGATCTACCAAGTTTGTATGGCCCCCTCCCTGCAACAGACGAGGATTATTTCATGTTCAGTAGTAGAGGATAGCAGAGGACCCCAATCCAACCTTTTACTTGCCACTGGGAAGGGGCCACACCCAAGGTATTCCAAACATGAAATTTTCCAATGCTTCAAAATGGCTTTGATGTTTGAAGCCTGAAATTGATTCCAAAACTGCCATGATTTTTTGCTTCTTCCATGACATGGCATCTCGGTACCCTTTGAACAGCATGTTTTCAGAACTTGGACCAAAATTGGACCAACTATATAGAAGGCATGGAAAACAGGGTGATTATTTGAAAGAGGGTTGGACAGTTACCACTTGTTCCAATAATTTTCTGTTTTTTTTGGGCATGTCGCAATTGAAGAGACGCTTACATAAAAAAAACACATTAAGACATCACTATCTAAAAACAAGAGTCTTGAACAAATAACAGGTATGTCTTGTTTCCAGCCGTTTCTTAAAAAAATGAAACGTTAAAACCTTCCTTGGTAATTACAGTAGTTGCTTTCACAACTTCTCACTATACCTAAAAAAAACATCAACTTCAAATCGCGTGACCTTTCGCTGAAGTTCCAGGTGGGCCTCGGGATCCATGGTGAACCTGGATTAAGGGTGAAAGCAACTTCCAGCACCACAGCAAAGGACTGGTGACCAGGGGGAAAAAAAACCTAGGGGTTTGGATCCCATGAAACTAGAATATTCATCTATACATTTGGCTTAAACTGATGGTAAATGAAGGTCCAGGTGGTGGCAACTCAATTATGTTTTATTTTCACCCCGAAAGTTGGGGAAATGATCCAATTTGACGAACAAATCTTTCAAATGGGTTGAAATACCAACTCGAAAAATCAAGTGGGGGGTTTCCGAACTTTTTGGAATTGGACTTAAGCAACAACATGGAAAACATATGCAGATGCCCAAGGCCCCGCGTTCGTTTTTTCTCTTCCCGAAATGCGTAGCGCAGAAGGGTTCTCAAACTTAACATCGTGGAGGTCTGGATGTTTTTGAGACGTGGTGGGGTGCCATTGTATGAAATTGTTTTTTAAAGGGTACCCTCCAGGGTTGCCTAACATATCCCCCAAAAATGGCATTTTGAAGATGATTTCCCTTTTCCCCAGGTGTGATATGTTAATCCCCTGGAGGGTAAAATCTGATCCCTTGAAGTAAAGCGTCTATTTTTGAGGCCTTCTATTTTTTTGATTGGCGTTTGCTTATGTCTGATTGTTTTCTGCAACGATATGAGCTGCTGTTCTTGGTTGGAAATGTTCTCAAAAATTCAAAATGTTCGCCACGGCTAGCGGCTAGGGTATGAATATTCGTGAAAAGAACGCAGATGCAGTTGCCAACACCCTGGGAACTAAGTGGGTAGCCAGAATCTATTCTAGTTTTTATACAGGGAATTGTCTTTTTAACCTTCACTACATCCACTGGAAAATTCCACTGTTGAGGTAATTTAGGCAGGACCCAACATCAGAATGCTGGCTGGTTCGATCAAAGTATCTTCCTGAACCAGTGGCTGGTGGTTGAGATTTTTGGGAGGCGATTTTTGAGCGATTTTTGGTTCCGTGATTGGCACCGAAGCATTTCATGGCTGAACGACTCTTCAGAATTGTCTCTCAGTTTTGTTTCATTTGACATCTTGACATCTTGAGTGTGGAATTCCAATTTGGATATATACATCCTTACATGGGTAGTTGTGTGTCTGTTATATCATCTTTAGGGAATGATCCTTGAGGGACGGATGGTGACACGACAAAAAAAACTGTTGAGAAACATGCAGTGAAGAATTTCAGATTTGTAGATTAAGTACCCTCCCTGAAACTAACAGCAAGCCCACCTGAAAATGGTTGGGGTTGGAATATGGATGCTTGGAATAGGCATCCCTTTCTTTCTTTGGGATGCTTGGACCCCTTCTGTGTCTCAAAAGTTTTCCCACGAAAATCTCCGCTTTTTTCTTAAACTTCAGGCCAAGAAACCACAGTTCAATTGACTTAAGTTGATTTCATCTTCCCTAAGAATCTTGGACCCTCCAATGGAAGGGTTTGAACCTATATAGCAGGGGATAGGGTCCTCAAAATAGCCAGTTTTCAGGGTTCAATGATCCTTAGGGTTACAGAATTTCCTTTGGCACTCCGGTAAAACAAACATAAAGATTCAAGATGGACCCATATGACCCACTATATGACCCACGAAGATGGGAAATTTCCCTATATCGAACGTTTGCTGCATGTTCATGGATTTTCCTGCTTGCCATCTTTGGAATCGGTTCCGGTCATTTGTCATGACAACATCCTGCCAGCATTTCACAGGAAATTGTGGAGACCATCATGTCGCAACTTGCGAAACATGTTCCACGAAAGGTGCCATTTTTACACGGGAAACGGGAGCTAGGTGGTGGTTTCAAAGATTTTTTTTACAACTAAATAGTTGGGGAAATGATCCGTTCAATTGGCTTGAAATCACAAACTAGGGAGTGTTTGAACTGAGAAGATCGCGAAGCGATCTGGAGCAGATACACCCCCGAAGTTTCAACAAGCAAGAGTCCTTGGACATAGGCCGAAATCAAAAAAAAAAAGGAAAGGAGTCAGTCTTCCTCCCGCATCAATTTTCAGGCGGGAATTTTCCGGCCGAACTGCTAATTTCGGGGAGGATAGTCCCTTGCCGATGACGTTTAAGTACGTATATAGTTGGGGATGTGTTTTTTTTGGCATATCTACTTAGGAAAAAAAAAGAATCTAAGACTTTTATTTCTTGGGAGTCCATAACTCAAAGGATACTTTTATTTTGAAATTTGCATATGACATATCTGGGAGTCCCAAAGGTATCTTTTTGGGATATACTGGGTGGTGGTTTCAAATATGTTTTTTATTTTCACCCCTATAGGGAAGATGAACCCATTTTGACTCATATTTTTCAGATGGGTTGGTTCAACCACCAATCAGATATATCTGAGGTATCCGATGTAAAAACTTGTCATGGTAGATGCAGCGCATGTGTTTGATGGCACATTGAGAGAGCCCAGGACCTCCGGTCCGAAGGCCTTTTTGGGCCAGGAGACCCAAACCTTGATTTTTGTCAATATTTTTAACGTTCTGGGTTGGCTCTTTGCCCATTCAAAATTGCTTCCCGAGATAGGGGTGTGTCCAAGCCAAGGAGGGAAGGAAGTACCTTTAGAACTGTTTTTTTGGGTACCTGAAGGAAACACCGTGCCGCAAAACCGGAAGATGAAACGGACCCCTTCAGCTTGGACATCACCCTTTTTGAAGCAGATTTTGGTTGGGGGTTGCATTCAGCTGATGATTGTGACACTTTTTGGGTGCGTGCGATCCATGCTATCCAAACCACCTCCGAGTGGAAACTACAATCAATCCTGCCTTGTCTCATAATTTGTACAAGATGTGGCCGCCTACGATCGTTATAAAAGGAGTTATTATAAGTCACCCCTAGGCCGAACACTGGGGTTAGTTATAACTTATAACCCCTATAAGTGGAGTTACAACTGGCATGTGGATGATCATCCCAGTTAGTATGTGCTTAGTAATTCCCATTTATAAGCCATGTAAGCCATTTGGAAGGGGTCCCACAACCCTACTGAAAGTGGACTTACGATCACCATCACCATGCTTATTAACCACTAACATCCAGTGTGTAGCATTAAGGTGTATATACTTCAAATCGACCCATGTGTTGACCCCCCCTTTTACCGGGGTTTTCACCCCGCACCGAACTTGCATGGAGGTGCCATTGTGTGTGATGTTGAACAATCTAGGCGCCAAACCCCGTCGGGATGCGGGAGGCTTTTCGGGGGTGAAGAGTCCCAACAAAAATATTTTGACTTGATGGTGTTTTTTGTTCATGAATCATACTTATACGTAATATGATTTTTGTTTTGAATGTTTTGTATGTATATTGTACCTGCAAATGTATAGATGTAAATACCCGCACATATATTTTTATATTTATTTTTGGATAGATAGATACAAATATATCCAATGAAACGTGGTGGTCCGGCAATGTTTGGCAAACCCCCGAATGCCCAGCTGCAGGTACAGTGCCAATTCTTGAGATGCAATTGATTGCTGGCCAAGTGATGAACAGCGAATTGGGTCCAAGGATAAAATTACTGTTTCTTGGCAAAATTTCTTTGGTGACACTGTACCTTACTTGTTTTCAAATCATATGTTGTTTGTAAATATTAATACCCCATGGTCAAAGTACATGGCACAGTCCCCAAAAGGTACAGTCCCCAAAAGGTGGGTTAATACAGGGCTTATACAAACGAATACATGGTAACTGTGCCATCTACTTTTACCCTGGTGTAATTAGTTGCTTTGTGTAAACATTTACGGTTTTGCACTGGTTCAGTGCTTGAAAAAAACCTTAGTAAGCTCAACTTGCTCACCTTGGTCACCTTGGTTCATGGGGCCCGGAAGAGATAACTTCATGTGAGACTTTGGGATGCTACCAGGGGGACTCCCAGTAACAGGTGGGGTTACCCTCCAAGAAACTCACATAGCCATGGAAAATCCATCATTTTGATGGTATTTGCCAGGCAAAAATGGGGATTTTCATGGGCTATGTTACTTTCAGGGAGGGTATTTGCATCGCAAGGTGAGGTTATTTGCATCCACTTGAAGCTCCTATGGGTCCACTGGGCAGTTTGGGGTGATTTTTCCAATGGATGCCATGTGTTTGTTTTTTTTCGGTAATTTTTAGAGCTGTCCCAACTTGACCGACTTGAATAAATTCATTGGCTGTTGGGATTTGAAACCTTTCCATAATTTTTCCAAAAAAAAACACGAGCATCCTGAAACACTGAAATCAGTGGATCCCAAATTGGCGGCCATACTTTCTCACTGGCATTTTAACAAGAAGGATAACAAGATGTGATTGTTTTTCCTTGGGTTTTTGTTCCCCTTCTTTTGGGAAAAACACAGTTACCACTTTTTACCCAGACCGGCTCGCTGAGTTTGTCGAGCATGTGCAGTGAGTAGTTCAAGTTCCAGAGGTTTTTTTTGTTTTTTAAGTTTGCTATCTATTGACTACGACTGTGACTGGCACGTAGTATTTCTCTTGTAAACTTCATAAAGACTTTAGATGATATGAGATGTATCTGATGTATCTTTATTTATATACATTGCAATTGTTGCATATTTTCAAAAGCATGATACAGCGTCTAGCTATATGCAAATATACAAGAACTTCCCAACCACCAATGTTCAGAACGTTTGCTGTTAGTTTCAGGGAGTGTTGCATACATGTTGTGCATATATTATATTTGATTCTTGAATTTTAGATCATATAATACTATATTAATTTATTTTTTGTTCTTGCATAGTATTATAGTGGTGCATATTCATATTTATGTTTCTATACATAAAATCATAAAATATCTTTGATTATATTCATACATATAAAGTGTTTTCCACATGTTATGTAACACACGGTCTAGTTATAAAGATCCTTATATTGAAAAAAACCTTTGTAAAACACCATATACTATATAAGGACTTCTTTCACCCCCCGGGTTGGACCGAGGTTTACACACTCCACTCCATTCTTTTATCACCAAGAAGTTTTCGGTACCTAAAATCGAGGTACTGAACGTGACAAGGCCTTTTTGTAAGGGCGGGTTTTCCCTTACATAAGCCTTACTCCCCCAAAATTTAACATGGAACCTGAAAATGATGGTTTCCGAAATGAATCTCCTTTTCCAGGGACTTCTTTTCAGGTTCCATGTTAAATTTCAGGGGTGTACATACAGCTTACATAGGTGAGGATTCCTCCATTTGGATGGTACCGTAGAAATGCCAACGGTGATTTTTTTTCCCGAGGATTGGACCAGCTCATTTGATGACAGCCTTAGATACGAATGGAATTTCCATCAGTTCCTTGGATCCCAGGAGTCGACAGGATTCGGATTCTAAAACCCTAAAAACCCTATACCCTCCTGGTAAACCAACATAGCAATGGGTGGAAATCCACCGTTTTCCACTATAGGAAATATATCTTACAATTGGTGGATTGAAATCAGCCAGCTATGTTAGTTTACCTGAGTGTAAACCCCGCAAAAAAAAAAACAATGTTTTTCACCCAAAGTCCGTGTGTGTGTGTGTTTTTTTTTAAACTTTCGATGCCAGAAATGCACAGAATTTGATGAATGCTAGGCACACAAACCACATAGGAACATGATTTTTCACCCTGAAAAATGATCAAGATAACGACACCAAAGTCATGGAGGTTTTGAAATTAGAAGATGATTTAAGATTTTTTAGGTTCCATGTTTACTTTTAGATACTTTTAGGGGTGTTTTTTTAGCAAAACATGTAGGCTCACAAAAAAAAGGACGGTACGAGTGAACCAACTATCTATCACTGCACTGGGTCCCTGGGTTTTCGAAACAACAGGAGGTTTCCTGAAACAAAAGGGTGGAAGTGGCTCGAGTTAGAAGTGATGATGAAACAACTGAAACAAGTATCAATTTACCTGGTGATTCAAAGTGACCCTTTTGAAATGGTTAACTGACCCTTTTGAGATGGTTAAGTGACCTCCAACTAGGGGATGAAAAGGTGGGTCATTTTGAATCATTTGGTTACCAGGTGCTGGTATGAAATATTTCATGTTGGTACTTTGGAAAACCCTGATCCGATCAGGGTCCAAGGATCCATTTTTAGACGGGTTGGTAAAGCCACCCAGGATACAGTCATCTTTCAAATCTCCTTGTTAGTGACCGGGTTCGCCCCCGAAACGTTGCTGCAACAATCACCACCAGGATTTGTTTTTTCGTGTTTTTGTAGGGGATGCCTATTTTTAACCTTCATTTAGGGCATTGGCATCCTGGGCAATCTAAGTCGCTATAAAGACAATGCCATAGCAGATGTCCTCAATTCTTGGTAGACATGTACATGTAGTAGCACTTGGCACGTACACATGCCAAATGAACTGGCCCACATACACCAAAAATCAATCAACTTATCATTTTTTTGACAATGACTTTTTGAGACATGCATTTATATGTAGGTTCAGAAGGTAGTTTTTTATGCAACAAACCCTCAAGATAATCCACATGATTAAATTTTATGATTCTTCAAATCGGCGAAATATCATGAACGATTTGTCTAGGTTTTTTTCAGGTCCGCACATTTGGAAACTATACTGTAGTCTCATCTTAAAAGAATTGGGGTTTGCCATGAAAGCTGGCTTTTCGGGGCTAATGGCGGTAAATTCGTGCTTTTGATCACGATGGTTTGTTTGGGATTCGAATCGGGACACCTCCCGGTACGTAAAAATCCTAAAGAGGATGCCAGGAATCCAAACCACCAGGCGCCAAACCACCAATTAACCATTACCTTCAGCCTTCCTGGGAACTAACGTACCCCCTGAAAAGTCAAGTTTGAAGATGATTTTCCTTTTCTCAGGGTCAGATATGATATCATGTCAGTTTTTCTAGAGGGGTACCTGAATCACTAGAAAAGCTATGCCGGTATGTCGGCTGCCACTCCTGGGATGAGAGTTCAAGGTGTTTTACCTTTGGAAGATCGTTGCAGCCGTGTGGGCACTGCTTTGGCTTTGGATGCCAAGAGAGATGGACATGGTGAAGGCAAGGAGTCGAGATAGGTATGGTGTCGGTTCTTTGGGTGGTCAGATGCTAGGTGCATCTAGATGCTTGGTACGATGTGACGGGTCTCCAAGGGGATCTAACGAAGTTGATTTCTTTTCGATGTTGAATCCAGTGTTTTCTTCTCGACATTCGCCCCGCTTTTTCTTGAATGTGGGGTCGCAGTTCGGTCTTGGGTCTGCTGTAAGGACAAGTTCCCGGCACAGGTGGCAACATATGGAGGAATGTGCATTCTTTGTTGTGTCATTGCAGCACGTTTATTCTTCAATCATGTTGAATGAGAAAATGCGTATTCTCTGGAAACATGTGCCATTTCTCTCACAATCATGGAAGTGGAAAACCCTAATTCAAAGCAACTTATTTTTTGGGGAAGCCATTTTACACTTCCATGATTATGCTAGAAAGAGCAATACACAAGTTCCTAGGTTCGTGATTGAGTTTGGGTTTTTTGTTTGCGGTGCTTCTCTGAAAAATCATTAGTCTTTGCCAACTCACCCCCCCGCCCCCCTTTTGGGATTTTCAGAATTGGGACGGGATTTATTAGCTATGCCGTGCCCACTTTCACTGGAGAATGCCTCCCCCTCAAAAAAAATGGCACTTGACCAAGAGCCCTTTTTTGGCCCAAAAACTTCGTCCCAACATATCCCAACAACAAAACCTCGCAGGTTTTCACACCAAGGATATTTTTTGGGTGGCCCTGTGACCAGTGGGTACTTGCCTCATAACAATCCTGACCTGCATCTCAAAGCTATCCTCGCCCTTGTTTGAAGATGAAAATGGTGACCCCTGAAGACTTAAGGCCCTACTGTTGATGGTTCAGAAATCCCAAACAACCACCTAAAATGTGAGAAACCCTGTAGATGAATGAGATACGTACCATAGCAACTGGTGCAGGACTTCTTCCATCAACAGTATTTCTGGAGTAGCTTTCAAACCTCGAACCATGGGAGGAAGAGCACATTGAGCAAAAAAAACGAAACCCTGGTTCTCCCCAGGGATTTTAATAAGACATTATATATTATTATATAAGATTATCCCTATGAACCAATCCGTATTTAATGGAATGTCATGTTAATTGCCCATTTCGACGAAGCCACCGAAGCATCCCGTTAAACGAGCTCCAAAACGAAAACACAAAAATCCCACTGCAGGCAGCACTCGAAACCGCACCAAGAGTGTGCACTTTCGAGAGGAGCTTGAGGATGAGAAGGAGCGATAGCACGGTTTTGGTGCTAGAAATTCTGAGAGGTTTGGTTTCAAATATTGTTTTATTTTCATCCCTATTTGGAAAAAATGATCCAATTTGACTCATATTTTTCAAATGGGTTGAAACCACCAACTAGAATCTGTTTTTTATTTGGGAAGGGCTTTGATTTGTCATATGTGACTCATATGTGCAGAATGTAGCCAAATCATGTTGAATCTATAAATCAAAATTCGAACACTTGATGTTTCTGGAACTGGTCAAAACGACGACGTTCAGCAACCAGCTAGCAAGAGTTTAGCATGGTTCCAACAGAAGACTTTATCCCTGCTAATTTGTGGAACCCTTTCACTTGCGCACCCTACAGTGGCATTTTTTTGGATTCCTGACTCTGATGATGATGATTTGCTTCCGTTGACTTCTCCTTCATTGTTTTGTCCTGCTCCTTCCTTTGCTTCGACTTTGTTCCAGTGTGTATAATTTGTTTTGAGCAGAGGATTTGTGGGACCGACCTTTGTTTGCCTACCAATTCTGGTTCACAGAGTCAACCAGTTGGTTTTGATGACTCAAGTGCTGCTGGTGTTATGTTGTTGTTTTTGTTCAAGATAAACGTGTTGTCGCCATGAAGGACAAATAATTTGTGTGAACCAGACCATACCAGACCAATGTTTTTTTTTATCATCTTGCGCAAACACGTCTTGCCTGCGTTTCAGGAGTGACAAAAGACCCAGAAATTACTACAGTAAGTACATACAGACAAAATACATGTTTTTTTCTTATGCCAACTACACGCAAAAAAAAAACAGTGGCTTTGACCACAACACTTTTGCCCTTCACATCCCGTCATGCGGACTTGAAATCCACTGGATTTTGTTTGGGGATCAGGATGCTGAAGATGTGGATGAACATCAGGAATGGGCGATGAACATCCAACTGGGTTGACGGCTAAACAAAAATTGTAGCTTTACCGTCGGCAGGATGATAAAGCTATACCGCCCCCAAATAAGTTGAAATCATGGCAGGGTACACACCCTCCGGTTCAACTTTGGGAGAGTAAAGGTTCCAAAACCCTGAAACACGGGGGGGTTGGAAGATGTGAGTTTTTTTTGGATTCGGACCGCAAAATCATGGGGGATTTTGCAAGGATAACTGGTATCTATTGTGAAAGAACGGTGTGTTTGTTTTTAAGCCTCACTGTGTTATGACCATCATCATGTATATTACTATTTGAAATATCTTGAATCCTTTGATGAAGCTTGTTTGATTAGAAAAGGCCTTGGTTTCATGAAAAAGACCTTGAAAAATAGAGGTTTTGTTGGGTTCTAGGTAATCAGTATCCAATATCACCACCAACAACTTTGTTCAAATACATGCAACCACATGTTTTGCTTGTTCTACTCAACCGTGTGATTCAAACGCGAAGATTGTGGTCATAATAGCTGGGAGTCCCAGTAGTCAGGCTTTAACAGCATGTTTGTTGCTATTTATGTCAACCTTGTCACCCTTACCTGGGGAAATGATCCAACTTGACTAATATTTTTCAAATGGGTTGAAACCACCAACTAGACAATGATTTTTTTTTGCCATCATGGAAGTGGAAAACGGCGAATTTTGAGGATTAAACTCTTAAACTCCGCACCAATTTTCCACCTCCATGGAAGGAAGAGTAAGTGACACATATTCTCCTCACTGCCCTGCAAAACGCAGCCTCAGTGTATCAAGCCCAAAAAACCCAAGGGGGGTTGCGCGACGGCCTTGCCATGGGGCAAAGTATTCAAATATTGAAAAAAACCTTGGCAGGGGCTAATGTCAACAAACGCGTCTCTCAGAGGCAAGTTCATCGTGAGGTGGTTTTAGTTAGTTCATCCATTTTTTGTTTCGGAGAGGCTAGTTTTGATATAGATAACAAACAAACGGCTCACAATTTGAAGTTCATATGTCTAAGATATTTTTAAAATATATTTTATAGGTTCATAGATTTTACAGTCTCCTTTACGTATGTACAGTACTTACTATGAGGTATTACACTAAATTGAACATATATCCAGGTTGCTGAAGAAAAATATGTTCAAACCCCAAGATTCAAAAGATTGATGGCGGATCCTAGCTCTTAAGCCTTAAAAAGGTGCCCTTTGTTTGACAGAAACCCTCAAACATAGGGAAAAATGGTGGGGGCTACCCTTGGGAAGGAGGGCCCCGGCCCGCTGTTTAAACCCCCAAGAAGCCCGTTTTTTAGGGGGAAATATGGGAATACCCCCAACCCAGACCTCCATTTTGGCATCAGAATCTAAAGGGTGCATTTGATTCTTGAAAGTGATTGCGTTTTGATCTTGACATTGATCTACATTTCTTTAAAAAGCCGGGGCAAAAAACACGGCTTTTTGGGTCAGGAACTGCATAGGAACACATCTGAATCCAAGTATTTGCTGCGTTTTTTCCGTCACATGGCTCCGTTTATGAAACGCTGTTTTTCTTGCCGGTATTAGTATATACCGGCCGCTGTTTATCGACAAAAAATATCCAACAACTACCCCACAGTCACAGACATCCATGACATTTCTCGCTGTTGAAAAAGGTTTCCAAAGATGACCGTTGTTGGGTGCAAGCCGATTTCTCAGGTCTTACTGGTAGGGCCCAATGCTGCTGGAAAGACATGTTTCCTTGGCTTCAACATCCAGCCATGATTGAGCCATGTTATTAGCGTTGATGGATTTTGGATTGTGATGATTGTGATGATTTAAGGTTTGATGGCTTCAATGTTTCGGTTCATTTTAAGAGTTGTTGTTTCTAAAAGATAGTAATAGTTATCGCTTATCACACAGAAATCATCTACAAGTCTACATGTCATGGGTTTTTTTCGGGTATATTAAGGCAAGATGGGTATACGACATACGCGATTTCGAGCGTTTAGTGATATTGGGAAAGTCCTATTTTTTGTTACCCAACCAAGGGCCCTAATCCAATCCTTGCCCTAGCAGCACCCGGTGGTGGCTTAAATTGTTGGTTATGTTCGCCCGCAATTATTTTGGGAAGATGAGGAATCCGGCTGGGCGAGCATATTTGTTTCAAATGGCTTGGTTCAACAAGGGGCACCTAATGCAGTGATGTTTAGCATGATTTTTTTGACCCGTGGCACAAAATAAATCCAGTTGATTTGAAGTTGTTATATATCTGTTTAATGAGGGCGTGAAAGATGGTTCTAAATATCCTTAAACATATGTCACCGAAGAAAGACCCTAAAGATCCCTAGAGACTTAGATTCGAAACTCTTCCACACGACTTTCTGACCGAAATTACCGATTGGTCCAACAGTTGGGGTAAGATTTGTAGATGAAAAGGGCATCAAACCAAAACTAGGTGATGGTTTCAAATGCTTTTTATTTTCACCCCTTATTTGGGGAAGATGAACCCATTTTGACGAGCATATTTTTCAGATGGGTTGGTTCAACCACCAACCAGAAAACATCCTTTTCATTTTTGGTTGACTACAGGCAAAAACGCAAACATGTCCAATCTTGGCCTCATCCCAACGGCCGGTGTTGGAAGCATCCGGGAAGTTTGGGGGAGTACTCCCCCCAAAACCACCCAATGCAACCACCTTCAAGAAATAGGGGGCCTTATTGAAGGGTTATTAACCATCATAAGGTTTGTTAACATTTTTTTTTAAAAAATTCGTGCGGATTTGTGTTTTTCCTCCTGAAACTTCGATGCTCGACTTCGTCTTTGCAAGGCATAAAAGCAAACCACCAGGAGCTTGGAATAACACCCTGAAAAATTAAGATGTTGAACCCAAAGTCATAGAGGTTTGGAAGAACATGTTCCTTTTCTACTGGCTGATTGTGGAGGTTCAAAGTGTTCATTTTGGGGGGGGATGTGCATTATAGGTTAGGAGATCAGGAGAAATTCACCTTCAACTGCCATCATGGGTGGGTGAGACGAATGTCAACCCGCCCGGTTTGTTACTTCGATGGCCTGCTGGACTTAAACACAGGGTTAACATTCATTTCGGCTTCATATTGCTACCCCCCCCCACAATGGAAGGCTAAAACACACCAAACAACTAAGAAAACCTATGGTTTTTGTTCATTTCCTGCGTCTCCTCTTTATGCAGCAGGTGCATTTTCAGGGTTACATCTTAAATTTCAGGTTTGCAAGTACTTTTCACCAGCTGGGCTAGCTTGATTCAGGTTTGCTCTACGGTCTCAAGCTGGGTTTTGATCAGAAACTTGGCCCAAGTTTGAGTGAGTTTTATGATGATATTTTTTTTGCGTTTAAACCCCAAAAAAGAAACGGTGGGTTTTTTCAAATATGAACATTTCCCTGCAACATATTAGGGTGCATAAAAGGTTGATTGAAGTTTCCGGTTCGATTCATGGGGAGGGTGGTGTAGCAGTGTAGCCATGGCCAATGGAACAAGGTAGTTTTTTTTTCTTCCTGGCATCTTCCTTGTTTTCCACACCTCTGAAAAAGCATGACATTGAAGCAAATTTGATGGATGTTTTTCTCCTACAACTTACGGTAACTATATTGCCACATCAAAAATCTCAGTTTTTGTTTCTCCTCTAACTGGTAGAGACTCAAACTAAAATTCCCAGTGTTTTTGTTGACCCTCCACTTCCGTTTGACCTGCTTGTGGTTAGTTGTAGGATTGATTTCCAGATGCTTCAGGTTCTTTGTTTGTTAAAACGTTAAAAGCGTTTAACCTGTTGGCCTGTTGATTGATTCGGGGAAATCCTGTACAAGCGCAAGGTATGACGCATGATAGTATGATAAGACATACATTGAGGAGGGAAACTGAACTGATCATCACCGGTAGTGGGTGAGACTAAGAATGAGATGAAAATGATAACACCAAAATGACGTCACGGTTGTTTGGAAATGGATAGAGCCATGACAAATTTGGTTTAACGACAATTGAAAGGCATCCATGCGATGAAATACGTGATTGACTGTTCGAGTTGCAGTCCTATTGAAAATGAATGTGCACGGGCAGAAATACCTACAATTGTTTTTGCTTTCCGGCAGTAGATACCATATACCATGCATCGATGGTTTAGGAATAGGTATTGCGGATTTCAAGTCTTTGCAAACTATCTAGGTGGTGGTTTCAAATAGTTTTTATTTTTACCCCAATTCGGGGAAATGTTCCAATTTGACTAGCAGGTTTCAAATGGGTTGAATCAGCTAACAACGAACTAAGATCTTACCTCCAGCGTCAGGAAGCCATTCTTACCTCCAATCATTCTAGCTGAGAAAGGTGACGTTTGTTTTGGGAGCTTAAGCAGGGTTCAAATGACCCATTTAAGGCTTCATTATATTCAAACACTGAAAGAAGTAAGCAACGGTGTGAAAACTTACACCACATTATTCTTGAGTGGAATCTTAGCTCAAACGTTTCAAGCAGCCCCAACACGCGTGCAAGTTTTTCTTTATGTCTATATCATGTGGTGTGTGTGTGTGTGTGTGCTCATGTGTTTGCCGTCCGCCACCATGAAAGCAAGTATCCTCCTGAAAACTATCTTAGTTTTGAATTGCTGTTCCACCTACCCTAATCCTACCTGGTGGGGGGCCCACCTTGTAAGGGTTACGGGGGTGTCCATGGAAGTTAGTAACTAGTTAGTAAGTGGGTTTATAATCTACTTAAGGAACTTATAACCCTTATATAGGGGTTATAACCCAGTTACTAAGTGCCATGGACATCCCAGTATAGTTCATTTTTTTCAACTGAGGAATCTGACTACTATACCAACCGTTGGCTTCAATGTTGAAACCTTCACCCATGGACGAAAGGCCACCCGGAGCGATGGAGATGTTCAGGGTCCCGAAGACCTGTAGTCGTCCGGTCATCCACTCCAAAAGCAACATTATTTTGGGAAAAAACATGTGTTAAACCAAGATTCGCTATAATTTAGTTAAGTTCATCCCCTTTTTTGGTGGGGATTCAGTCAGTACTCGTGGGATTTTCCTGGATTTTTTTCATCTCGAGCTTTTTTAAAACGCAGGACTTCACGGTCTGGGACTTGGGTCTACGTAGTAAAATGCGACCCTTGGTCAGACACTACCTACCAGCACCTTGGCTTCAAAACTTCAAAATTTCGGAAAGCAGCTGACATGTCCCAACTGGATGAAAGTAAGTAGATGTTTATATATATATATACCTAGACCGTCCAAGGGTGTCAAATTTCAGCCCCTGAGTCTGTTTTTGGTGGTTAAGGGGCTCAAATTTCACACCCTTGGAGGATTCAGGTATAAATTTTAAAAATATACACCTATTTTTTTAGGTTGATGTATATGGTACATGTAGTTAAATGTACCATAATAGATCTCATGGGTATATGATTAATATTTATTGCGAAGCAACACGTAAGTACCATTTGGCTAACAAGCCGACGAATTGGGCGATGATCATCTCACTAATAACATGTTTTTATTTTTGCACATACGCCTCTTTGACTTTCATGGGAAACTGGCATAGAACAATGAACATCCCTTTCATATGTCCAATAGGAAACTGACAAATTCCAACAGGTGCAGCTCCTTATCCATCAAGTTACCCGAGTTTTCATGAATTTCAGCTCTGATGAGCCAGCGAAAAATCGGATTGAAATTTGACAGTGTGCTTTTTCAGGGGGCGATTGGTTCAAGTTCCCTTAGACAGAGAGGTTTCTAAGCAAATCTGAACATTGCATCCTATTAAATCTGGGCGAAGGATGAAGATTTAAGGTATATCATCCCTTTTTGTCAGGATGGTAGCGGCAAAAACAATGAAGCTGAAGTGCGGGATCTCCACAATATTCCACGATTTTTATACAGAGAGGATCGCTAAGTCACATTAAAACCCACATCTAAGATGGCACAAACAAGGCAAATGGTAAGAATTCCTTTACCAAAATATGGCAGAAACATCTAATTCCCCACCAAGAAAAAATCAAAAAAACTTTTGCAGGTCCTTGTGTTTACCATGTTGCTTGGAAGATGTTGGAAACTGATTCCCGATGGACTAAGGGTACCGACATGGTCATTTTTATGATTTCTGGCCTTTCTGGAGTTCACTCGGAACTGGACATGGAGGATGCCGAAGACCTGTTTCTTAGTTTCACCTGTTTCCAAGGGGACACAAAAAAAAAACATACAAAGCGCAGTCCCTTTTGTCCGAGAAAAAACGCAGTTGCGGGCCTTCCCCCCACCGTTCCACGGGTTCCGTCACGGCGGGGCTCCCCAAATTCAGCTACTACATACCTGGTAGTGAAGCATCATCTTCAACAAGGGTGAATTGGGGGTGACTCTCTGGATCTAGTACGGTCGAAAGGCCCGGTAAACCCACCACCACTAAAATTCGGTTGAAAGTCACCTAAAGACAAGTATTGCAAAAGATTCCTTGAGAAATTTTACAGTGGTTTTTTGAAGTTGGTGAAAAACATGTGAGCAAAACATGTCATGACTCGTGACCATCCCGCCGGTTCCATCACGTAAAAACTTTAATGATATATGTGATGAATGTAAGGGAAACGGACTCCCAAAATGGCCTGAACATGCGGATTGGTGAAATGATTGTAGTCATCCTGCCTTTTTTCTGGTGCAAATCTGAGGTTGAACTTAGTGAGGGACGGTTTGATGGAGAATCAAGCTGCTGTGCCTTTCTTGTTCTTTGTGAACTTCATGCATGAGCCTAAACATATGACAATGACAGATGCTTGTCGACCATGCTGACATGTTGTCGTTGTTAGATGTTGTGACTAGTCTTGGTTTAGGGGGTTCGGCTTGGATCATGAATCGAAAAGGTATTGGAAAAAATGGAAGTGCACCAGAAACCAAAGTATTATAGTTTTCTCATTTAAAACCAGAAAACCAAAGAAGAAACGCAAATGAACTGTTGATTTCTTCTTGTGGGATGAAGCAACCAGTGGTTGACATTTGGCTGAGAAAACCTTTGTTACAAGCAACCTTTGTGAACTGGATGAAAACAAACAAGCAATCAGGGGCATTGCCCCCATAATTAGATTACAAATGACCAATTCTGGAAGAATGGACGGGAATAGTGAACAGTGGTCACCCACCACCAACCGAAGAACCACCCCTGCCAAGCATCAAAAATGGCCTCGTATACTCCGAGATGTCCTACAATATTCCACCGACAACATTACCTCATCTTGTTATTGGAAGGGAGCCAAAACGGAGCTAGCAGAAGCTCCAAAGGAACATGATGCCTACCCAACTACTTAAAAATCTATGGCTCTTCAAGGTACCTTCCCCATGACGGACAGTCAGTAACCCACCCCAGAAAGTAAGGCGTGTTAGTAGGGAGGTCGTGAAAAAAAACATTAAAAGACCTATAGGTTCCTTCTAAGAATCCAGTTTTTGTAACGTGTTAAAAATTCGGCGACTTCTGGAACGCTTTTTGCAGCTACCGTGAGTCGACTTGCACCAGGAAATCATTGAACGCTTGCAGTTAAACCGGTTGGCAAGGTGACTGGGTCGGCTGCAATTGTGGTTAGGGCCGGGTGTGTTTGAGAAAAATGTCACAGACCTTTTTGGAAAAAAGACGTGCTGAAAACGACATGCTTGGGAGCAGCCATGAACTAAATCTATATAATTTTCTTTCAAAATATGGAACAGCCAGCTACCAGAAGTTCCAGAAGCACATGTAGCCCCCCCCCCCCCATGTAAAGCTGTTTGGTTACGCCTGTTGACATACACCATGGTCGTCAGCAAGAGCATGGGCTTTCTGAAGTGACCATGGTTTCAACTGAAAATGGACACCAAAAAGCACAGATCTCCGATCTTCTGGAACAAAAAAAACTGCCCATTTTAAATAAGAGTTGAAAAAGAAATGAGGTCATTTACATGGTTTCAACATACCCTGAATCAGCAAACATTTCAGGTACCTAAAATGGACTTACTCACCTATATAAACTGTATGGATACGGGTTATGTAAAGGAAAAACCATCCCCAAAATCGCCGAACATAAGTTGGTTCAGGATTCTTCCATTTTGGGTACCTGAAACTTTTTGGTGCCTGCCTTTAAGCCGCGTTTCCGAGATCTCGCTTGGATAAAGGCAGACGCGTGTACACCTTCAGCCCTGCTGTGCTAAAACTGGAGATGGAGTGATGCAAGGGCTAGATTTCTTGGCATCTTACAGTGCCTCGATGTTTTGTGGAGATGTTTGAGATGTTTGTAGCAGTGTCAAATCGTGAACTCTTCCCAATTTGAACCGCTCGTTTCCTAGCGTTTGTTTTTTTCAAGGATTTGTTTTAAACAATTATTCAGCCTTATTTGCAACATCTCGCGTCAATGATGAACAATTTGACTCACTCTCCTTTTTTTGATGTTAGTTTTATGTTAGTTTTATTAGTTTTATAGGAATCCTTAGGACCATGACCCATGATTTGCCAACTTTACAAAGGCTGTTACCTTGGGGAGTTTTCTCATAGAAAAAGGTGGCAGTTGTAACTCGGAATGCCCGCTGGAGTTCGTCACATGTGGTCATGCAAAGAAAGGGGTGAATACTAAAAAACCCATGGGAACCCACAAGCTTCACTAGGTGGTGGTTTCAAACATTTATTATTTTCACCCCTACCTGGGGAAATGATCCAACTTGACTAACATTTTCAAGTGGGTTGAAACCACCACCTAGTTCATTTTTAGGGGTTATAACCCATATATTGGGGGTGTAAAACCTTCATTTTTTCATGGGTTTTGGGGTGAATACATGGTGAATACCCTGTATTTCTTCATCCAGTGCGATATCCATATTCTATTGAGGCAAAAGATGCAATTTAGGGCGACAATTTTTAGTCCATATTTTGAAGTTCCCAGGATTCTTGCGAGGATTTTTTAGCTCACCAATTGGATGTTTGGATGTGAGTTGGTCATGATTTTATGTTGTCAAAATCGCTACCCAAAAGATCTAAAGTTCTGCATTCTTAGTATAGATGTTCATAGGCATTACCTTTTCAAATGTTCAATCAATACTATTTGATATGTCAGCACATTTCACCACATCCTTTTTGCCAAGTTTTTTTCACTTTTGATGCCACGTCAATGCTCCCCCTCAAAAAAATAAAGTCTTTTCTGAATAATGGTTGGTTGGATGGATTTGATACCATAACCCCTACGTTTTTGATTTTTTTGGCGAAGGTGATTTCGTTTGTTTTCTATCATTACCCATTCTGAATTGAACGTGTTTTGATATTGTGGTTTTAACTGTCCTGTTCAAATCATCAAAATGATTCGGATTGGTTTTGACATTAATTTGTTTCATATCGAGGTGGTGGTTTCAAATATTTTTCATTTCCAACCTTACCTGGGGACATGATACAATGTGACTAGTATTTTTCAGATGGGTTGAAACCACCAACCAGGTTTTATATGATACCAAAATGATCACAGACATGTTCATTTTTACAAGCCTCCCCTGAAACTACCAGTTCAAGCCTGAAAATCAGCCTGTTGGCCTCCTCACAGGTGCGAACTGTCAGGGGATAGTTGGACGTACCCCTACCAACGTACCCCTACGGGAAATCCCTATATAAGCCCTAAATAGTGGGTATTTATGGGTTATATTCCCCAAGAATCCCTAGAGAACACAACAAATCCCATGGGTACATTGTTAGGAGTACATCCAATTGTCCCCTGAAACTGTTAGTTCCAGGAAGGGGTTTTTCCCCAGCCTTTTCGAAACGAAAAACACGTCTGTAACCAACGGCCCATCAGGTGGTGAGTCCGTGGGTATCAGCTGGGATGAACTGCCACAGCCAGGCATGAAACAAACTCAATGGTTGCCCGGATGTTCCAAAGGGTGCTGAATGGATGATAAGGGGTGCCTATACACCATCCTTTGGAATCAAACAGCACCCTTTGGAAGATGCTGGTGGTTTGTTATTGTTTTTTTGTAAGTAAAAAACAATAAAGTATATCATATTCGAGAGACTGTGCGCACTATCCAGGTAGGTTTGCAAAATGTTTTTGGAAACACACCGCAGAAGGCTTTGTTTGAGTACTTGATATCTTCGATATCGAGTTGTGATTTTTAGACTTTGTTAGTAGATTTGGGGATGTTCCTGTTGAAGTACCAGTAAGCTACAATTCTTGTGTACCTGTACATTGTTGAAGACATATGCCAACCACTTTTGCTTGAAGGCATTCAAGACATCAACACTTAAATACACGCTACGTTCTAATGGCATTCGTCCTTCCAAATCGCTATGGAACCCTTGTTCCTTCATGGAGATTTCCACAAAGCATTCTATAAGAATCCCTAGAATGGAGCGAATCATGCAATCTCGTACCTAACATTCTGGCACCAGCTGTGCAGGAGGCAAAAGCCAGGGCTATGTCAACGACCAAGCTGCAAACACTACAACCACCAAGAGTGAAAAGCAAGAGCCAGTGCAAATCGAAGATCGAAAGCTTTCAGAATCATTGGAAGATGAGGCGTTTCTACAAACATTTTTTGCATCTCAGCTGGATTCTTTTCGCCCGCTTGGGTGATGGCTTTAATGGCTTTAGGTGGAAGGGAAACCTGGGAGGTTTTTTTTCGGAGTTTGTTGTCCCAACTGGATGGGATTCATCCCCGTAAATCTCAAGCGTAACGTTTCCTTGACTTGACACGTTGGAAAAATGGACTCCCTGGGGGATTCCCAAAAACCACCGTTTGGCCCCAAACCACGACCATTTACCATTTACCATTAGTTGATGTGAAACAGTGAAAGCATCATTTGAAATCCTGAGACTCCAAAAACAGTGATGTCAAGGATCAGACATTGAAGACTTTTGGGCCCACTGAGATGATGCGCTTGTCATTGCTGAGACGTTGCATGGCTTCAATTTCCAGTGGGTTCCGGTGATTGAAAAAAACACATCTTATTTGTTTCTCTGGAGCACTTGAATCATCAAAGACACTCCAATACTTAATGCCCCATATATTCATCTCTTGAGTATCTACCCAGTTCATGTCCTTTATCCACCCCTCATCAAAACAAGTCTACCTAAAATTAGAGTGGGTCATGATACTATTATAACCTCTACAGTCACTACAATTCCCATAGGATCCATGTGCGGTATATTTGCAGTACCTACATTTGGTTGATATTTGTGTTAAATTAGCGTAAACCAGGTGATTCAAAGTGACCTTTTCATCCCCTGGTTGGAGGTCACGTAACCCCTTAAAAGGGTCACTTAACCATCCTAAAAAGGTCACAAAAAATTGCCAGGAATATAGTCTACCATATATGGATCACCCCCTATGGGATTGGCCCATGGTTCCTCATTAGTCTCGGCGAGACCCATCGTTCAAACAGAGGTGGCCTCGATGGCTCTTCGGCTTTAGCTACATTGGAATTGGCGAAAGTCAAAGGTTACGTGTCACATGCCACCCGTATGCATTTCTGGGCACAGAGGATTTTTACAGCACCATTGCCAGAAGCTTTGGCGGCACACGTGAGATGTGAGTATTTTTTGGATTGGGATTTCTTGTCTTGTCCTTGAAAAGCATGTTTGTTGGTTGCTTTTTTGGTTGGTATTGGTTGGATGGAGGCATGCTTTGCTCAGTTGAGAACCCAAAATAGAATAACTTCACTTTGAGCCCTGCTTGCTGATGTTTGATGTTTGCTCCCCCCCTGGTAAATAGGAAGGTTGAACAGTATGAAAGGGGGCCGGCGGCCTACTTTATAACCACTGTTGTTCTCCAAAAAAGGGTTTCTCAAACCCCCGGGTGGTGGAAACACCTATGAACTCAGGAGAAAGTGATGGACACACGGAAATTTTTGGAAGAACATGAGGAGTTGCTTCCAAAGCTGGAAAAAGACCGTGAAGCTATCATTCGCAAAGCTTATAGCGAGAAGATCGATACTGAAGCCACCTGGGTATTTTGGCCGCCAATCTTTCTGTGGCTTTATTGATCTTCATTGATCTTCAGTGATGAAATCGTGTGAAAAACCTACCAAAACCGAAAGGACCTTTGCCGACTTGCTGCTAAGAAGCAGATACATCTATATATTTCACTATCACTAAGCGGGCCATGTTGGAGGTCCAGCGATTTTAAGGGATGATGAATCTGCAAAGTCCTTCCTGGACGTCAGACACTATCATGGAGTCATGCGTTTCCAAGGCTAAGTTTCTATGCACACCCCATTTGTTTCAAGTTTCCCTGTGTACATATGAGTGTTCATTGTTTAAATGTTTTTATGTGCGAGATCTTGAGCATTTGACCAAGTGATGCAGAGAGTGCTGTTCAGTAGTCAAGTGATATCTAGACTCTAGACTGTCTAGACTTGTTTGTGTATGTATTTTGTTTCGTAGTACTGTTGTAACAAATCGCCAGTGGTACCACATAATATCAATAGTACCACTTTTGCAACTAGTACTTATATGGCTTATGGTCCTTATCGTTGTTCTTTTGTATAGGTACTTTTCCTCAAACATGTTCCCCCTTTTTGAGTCATGTCTCTCACTCCCCCGCTTTTTAAAAGATCCTAGGGCCCAATTGAGGGACAATGGTGGTTAATTGTCCCCTAATAAGGCCTTATTTCCTAGGGGGGTGGCATTGAGGAAGTTCTTAAATTCTCATGACATTTATTTACAAAGGCACATATGGTGGTTCCTCCTGATCGCCTTCCAATGGATGATGATACGTCCTTTTGGGCGCGTATGGACACTTGGGCGATCCGGTGATCGATGATGTGGCGTTTAAACATGTTAAAAAGTGCCTGGAAACTAGCTATACACGCTGGAAGTTTAACATAGCCCCTGAAAATATACCATCTCAAAAGGTGCGTAGTCTTCCAACCATCATTTTTCAGGGACCACATTGAATTTCGGAGGTGTATGTTCATAGTTTTTTGATTGAATTAGAGTGAGACATCATGTAGTGTCAAAACAATAAGGTGTTTTTTTTGGGAGGGCACGCGAGCAACGCGCTCCTCCCATTGGGAAGATGGAAGGTATTTTGAAAGTATAGAAAGAATCGCCGAAATTGTAAAAGTTCAAGTGCCTCAACCAAACATAGGAGGTGTGGTGTAAGATTCTAAGGTTGTTTCAACACACCTTTGGAATACACCCCGAAACTTTACCAACAGGCTGTACCGGGAATCCTTTCATAGTTGGGGCCCGGGGGATTGCCTGGGGTGTGCGATATCGGAGCGTCTTGCAACTCTCTTGGAAACATGTGAAGTTTACACATGCTGTTTAATCTTCAACCGGGGGACCCCATGTTGATTCTATTTCTCGGCTCAAATAGGTGTGAAACACAACTGAGCCCTCGATGTTTTTTTGGTTTGGTGTATTTATATAGCTACATGTCCTTTCCCCTAAGATACCCCCAAAATGTAGGTAAATAAAACATGCATTTTGTTCGCATTTGGGACATCATAGCAAATGATATCGGAGATGTACATCCTTGGTTTCGGAAAAACACAAAAACATCACTTGTGTGCCTCAAAAGAAAGCATGGGATTCCTGAAGGACCATTAGCATCCACTATCTATCCCGCAAGTTTGAACCCACATTTTCAATGTTTTGCAGATTCTAGACACCTATACGCTCCTCGACCTTCATATCATGGCTGGTCAACCTACCCCCGCGCTAATGTACCCCCCCAGAAATAAGGGCTTAATAAGGCCTTACTAAGGGAAACCAATGGTTAATAAGCCCTTAATACGGCCGTATTTCTGGGGGGGGGGGGTTACGTGGGGTGGTAGGTTGACCAGCCATGATAATAGTGAGGCAGCAGCAAACGACTCGATAGTTCTTTTGCATATTTTTTGGGATCCGTTTGAGCCAAAGTTGTCTCAGTTTTTTGACTGCAAAGTACATGGCGAGGACCATGTTTTTTTGCTGCTTGGTTTTGAAGCGATACACTCTGCAAATTTGATGAGTGGCTACTGAATACAGTGTTCTTTGATAGGTAACTCCTTTCAACTATACTGCTTATGTTGGATATCTATGTTGGAATTCGGTCGCCAACAGATATTTCCAACAAAGATCGGATTCCGCAGGATCTGATATTCAAAAGGATAACATATATTTATGTCGTTGTTCTCACACAAGGGAGCCTTATCTCAAGCCCCGAAACCCAAACGGAAGCAGCCCTGAAAGATCCAACCAACTCAGAAGGGCTTCTGGAAGTTTCCACCCCCCCCTCCAGAGAGGTCATCCAGTGTTGTTGAATTTCCAGTGGAATTGGGGGTCAGGAACATGATGAAGTTAGTGAACATGCTGGTGAATTGGATTCCTTTTGTTCCTTGCTACGCCCCTTGGACCCTGAAATTGGACCAAATGAGAAGATGCCCCCCCGAATCACCGGAAGATGTTTTTTTTTTCTGGAGAAAGTCGAAGCTGCAACAACAAACACGAGTTTTGGAACAGGTGATGGTCGAACATCTAGGTCTTGGTAGAGGTCCCGAGCACTTAAGTAGATAGTCTATAGCAACTTTAGCAATATAGCACTTTCTATGCATATATTTCTCCAAAAGGAGGGTTGTAACTCACTCCAGGCACAGTACTGTCTAATCTGTCTACTTATTGAGTTAATGTATCCCTGTAGAACAGAGAAAAGGCATTTGGAATTGAACCAGTCGATATTTATTGGCCAATGGCTGCCATCGACCCCCTTGGGACGCTTGTTGTTTGGAATTGTTGTGGGGAGATGAAATGTTTTGCAAGAAACATCTCAGGAAAGTTTCCCTCATGTCAGAGGTTACTTGAAAATAAATATGCACAATGCAGGGACTTCTTTCAGGATCGACGACAATTGTTTAGCGTTCATCAATCATTCGTTTGAGTAATAAGTGTCATGTTGACCTCCTTTCTGCGGAACTTTAAACCTCTTCAAACATATGGGTGTTTCCAAAAAATAGGGGTACCCCAAATGGATGGTCTGTAATGGAAACCCCTGTCAAAATGGGTGATTACGACTATTTTTGGAAACATCCATATGTTCAACAAGGGAGATTGCTTTTGTCCGAGGGGCAACCACCAACGTTAATGTCTTCTTTTTTAGGCAAGACTGGTTGACAGTTTCCCCGTGGCCATCATCAAAGCTATCATGAGCGTTTCCCTGAAAACACGGCACATCATAATTTTCGAAGAAGCTGTATTGGAAACAAGATTCGATATATATATATACATAAGGTTTGACGCATTTTGGGGTTTGGGATTTACTGAGTTGCTTTTTTTTTGGGTCTTATCTTCGATGCTCAAAAGGCCCGTGCTGTTTTCTCATAGATATATAAGATATACATCTATTCATATGTGTGTGTTTTAGTACATATTGACATTTTGTACCACATTGAAAATATAACGAGACTCCTTCCTCACATTGAAATATATGCCGTACTTAGAGATGCCATTAAACTAACATTTGCCATGACCATCATGTTCAACAAAAGCTCCCCCGAAATCTGAGGTTTGTCCTTCATCTTGCTGAAGGCGATGCCACGAAAGGAAGCGATCCAACGGATGGATGTCATCTTGAAACGCTTGGAACCTACACGACCTTTCCATGAGACACGTCAGTGACCTCGGCCCCGCTGGAAGACTTCACCCCTCAAGTTTGTCGAAAGCGAGTTGTTGAAATGCAAGGATTTTAACACTGTTAGAAATGGAAAAATAAATGGAAACCAACAAATATTACACACTGATCCATCTATTTATGCATAGATTTCTTATATATATGTTTGTTTCAATGGGTAAGACATTTAGGATAGATACCAAACATTGATGATTTGGAAAAGCACCCTCCAACGGCAAAAGTTGTCCAACTATTTTAAGGACTTGCGCAATTGCAAAGTTGAAAGACATCCTTTCCTTGAATTTATCTCACACAACAGAACGCATTTAATTTGAGGTATGTTGCCTTGCAGTTTGCCCATTTGGCGTTGGTACAACATCCAGTCTTGCAAGAGAAATCATTTGCAGACTTGCAAGAACGTTGCCCCGAACTCTGTGAAGAAGATTGCAGCCTGGTAGAATGCTACCCTGGAATTGTGTTGAAACCTTTACCCTCTCTGAAACTTTTAGCTTGCACCTGAACAATGGTGGTTGGGAAATTACGTTATCTTTGGATTTCGGCCTATTATCAGGTGCAAACTGTTACTAGGTGGTGGTTTCAAGTATTTTTTAATTTCACCCCTACTTGGGGAATTGATCCTATTTGACTAATATTTTTCAAAGGTGTTGAAACCACCAACCAGGTCAGTTTTAGGGAGGGTAAATCATGGGATAGACTACCAACCTGAACTGGTTAGCAAGCCAGATTTCTGAACCAGCAACAGTACCTGGTCCAATCCATTTCCAACATCAACAGGTCGGTTTGGACCACCACCGTAAACTGGTCCTTTTCTACACCTAAGACTCATAGGATCCACAAATTTGGATTTTTACCTACATGAACCTACATGAATGGTGTTTTGTTTAAACTGGTATATGTAGGAAAAATAGACTAATACATACAGGATCCTATTGTTGATGGCTGAAATCCTGCACCAGCTGAGGTTGGTAGTTTTTCCCAAATTTCGGCTTTAGGCTTTTATACATTTTGGGATGTTTTTTTTGGGGGATTTCTGAACTGAATCAACCGTATGGGATTCGTAAATTTCACAGATTTTTGGGTGAGTTTTTTGGAGGCCCCTGAAAAGTTGGGGAAAAAAACAATTCATGGGAATTTCCCAAAGGGTTTTTTACGCCTCTGAAAACTAACATGACAATCTAAACTCAACCATGAATGAAGATGTATTTCCGATTGAACATGGTGATTTTGACGATTTTCCAATGTCATCATGTTACGGGTTTTCAGTGTTTTTTTTAAAGAAAGTATTAGGGGTTTTCACGTAACATTTTGTGAGAGTGAAGCTTACACTTCAAGACATGGACTTGAGAAGCGTCACCTTTGCAACGTTTTCGATTTGCTGCATGGCCTGGGCCTTTCTGGCCGTCGGCACGCTTTTTTATGCTTTTTTAGGGAGATCAGATCCTCGGCGGTTTTGGTGAATCATCATTTGCAACTACCACCCACCCAGTATTCCAGTCACCACCAGGATTATTTCATTTTTATAGTAGGGAATCCCTATAAACCTTTATTTGTGACTGTTACTGGGTGGGGGGTAGACCTAAAACATCATTTTGGTTATCAAGAATCATGGCGTCAAACCGAAAAACTGATTTTTTGGAATTTCTTGCAGATTTGGGTGTTTCCAAAAATAGTTGTACCCCAAAATGGATGGTTTATACTGGAAAACCCTATTAAAATGGATGATTTGGGGGTACCACTGTTTTCGGAAACATCCATTTGAGGTATTTACAAGTACTACTCTGAGCAAGCCTTATCCGAGGGTCAAAGCAGTGTCTTGGATGCTTTACGATGTTTTGTCCCTGAGATGATACCATAGCAAAGCCATAATTCCACGTGTTTTACGGTACATATTAAGAGGCTTCTTCACTAGATGACTTCTCATCAACACCAGTAGCAGAAAGTGGTGACTTTATATTGTGTAGGGTTTTGATAACTGCTGAGCCAAGAACATCAGGGTGTTGAGCGGGTGAGTAGTGCGCATCGATTAGATGACTAAATGAACGACACATGCAGGGGTGAAGTATAAGCAACATCACAAGAACTCATGTCCATTACTTGCATTTATTTTGCAGGGGATTAGTTAGAGTGATTGAACTTCCAGGCAGACTTTTCCGAAGGGACCAAGAGTCGTTTCGTTTCTTTAGACTTCAACAATGATTTCTTGGATCATCACGAATGCTGGCATACCCGTGGAGGTGACACATACCCAATTGAAGGGAGAATTTCCAAGAATTACCAGGCATTTTCTCAAGTTTTTCTTGGGGCACTTGACTTTTTTTTGAGGCAATGCGCCATTTTCCCTAGGCCCTAGACATCCAAACACCTGAGATTCGGCATTCGGACCCAACTACCACACCTCAAGAGGTATACTAGATTATACTAGGATGTATACTAGGATGTATCAGGAAATTACTAAAAGGGTAGGATCAGTGGGTTACAACCCCAATAGAAATAAGCCATTGATCCTTACCATTGATCCTAACTTCCATCCCGGAACATCCAAGGGCGGGCCCTGACAAGCCCCTGAATTTGCAGGCTTCCGGGCTCCCGATTTACAACCTTTACCAACAAAACTGGATCAACCTTTACCCACCTGGCATGAGCAGTTGACTGATGAGGCACAACGGGAAAATTAACAGAACAGGGGACCACGAGCGTGCGCAAAATGCACATAAAATACATGTCAATCCAAGCAAACCTTTGGCAAATGCAGGAACTCAACCCTCTGGCAGACATTGCTCCAACACACAAAAATCTTCTGCATGACAAAAAGCAAAGAAAAAAACAAAAACCAAAAAAAAAC
>DF239089.1:0-93820 GCA_000507305.1 Breviolum minutum Mf 1.05b.01 | reverse complement strand
AAAACATCAAATTATTGTTTTCACAACTCCACCCCCCCTGACCACCTGCTATATACGTTTAAAGGTAAAGGTGCTCTACCAAATAGACGGCAATAGCTCTACTTAAAGGAAAATCGCTTCAAACCGCACATGTCTTGAAACATAGCTGCTTTGTAAGTATAAAGATAAAGATAACGTTCTAGAGAATTGAACTTTAGAACAATCACCTTTCAACCTTTTCTGAGAAGAAGCCAGCTTGTACAATGCATGCTGCTTGTGGAAAGGTTGCTATAAGACAACTATAGACAACTACTAAAAGGTTTAAAAAGTGCACGCTCACAGTCCCCCGCTCTCAAAATTAAATGCCGTTTGGTGGAGATGAAGCCATTTGTGTCCACAAAGTGGTGAAACAAACATGAGGGTTGTTGTTGTTGTTGTTGTTGTTGTTGTTGTTGTTGTTGTTGTTGTTGCGCTGGTTGACCATATTGTTTTGTGACTTTAAACCTCGAACCTTTCATGGCAGCTTGCCTATGCTGTCAGATGGCTTTTTGAGTCTAGGATAAGGCTGAAGATGGGGTGCGATCGCGCCAGCAACAGTGGCAAGTACAAGTTTCATTAATTATTAATCATGGTTCACTTTCAGGCATCTTGCGGCTTCTTTCGAGAAGCTGGAAACAATTTCCATTTTGATCCCCGTTAGTTTTTGCAAGCAGGACCATACAAAAAACAGCCACTCATCTGGACATGTAGAAGTGAAATCAACCTTTGACCCTTGGCAGGATTTCTTGCAAGCCGTGCAGAAACAAAGCTTGACTTCCTGGGGATTACCAAGTTTAGCCCGTATCTCGGTCGACACAGGATTTTTTGGTCCAGAAAATAATGTATATTTTAAATCCTAACTGAAAGTCACAGAATTGAGAGTGTGCACATTTTATCTCCCAAAGATATATAGCTACTGTAGGTGGTGGTTTCACATATTTTTTATTTTCAACCCTATTTAGGGAAGATTTCCAATTTGACATAATTTGACATAATTTGACTAATGTTTTTGAAATGGATTGAAACCACCAACAAGTATAGGGTAAATTTCCAAATTGAACCCAGTTGACATTTTTTGTGGCTTGTCCCAACCTTCAGAACTAGAAATTGGTGTCGTCATTTGGTCAGTTTTTCGTAGCAAAAGAATCTCGGACGACCCCAATATTGGCACGTGTGAAAAAATCACCCACGTTCATGGAAACATGCAGGTTTCAAGGAAAAGAGCGTGATGTGTTTTTGCCACAAAATAATCCAAAGCAAAGTCGGATTTTTGTCCATCAACCAAAACATGTCGTCAAAAAAATAATGCCTCCCTAGACATCCATGGCCACTTCATGAGACGGTATTTGGACCCCAAAAAAACATACCTTAAACTCACCTTGCCAGAAGGTATTGGAATGTCTAGGGCCTACAACTTTATTTGGAAGTGCTTTGTACTATCCAGGTTTGGCATATGTATATCTGACAACCATGGGTCGTCGTCAAGCTGTGCGACAGCTCTTGGAAGATGTGGAGAATTTGCGAGGAAGCCAGGCGATTTTGTTCAGTGACGTGAGCTTACAGGGGGGCTTTCCCTGTAGAAAAAGTATCTGAAATCATAAACAAACAAAACATGTTCGGAGTTTTCCAAGCAAATTTTGGAGCTTAAGTTATTTAAGTTGCTTTTCCTCAGTTGCTTTTAACAGGTTCTACTTATAGAACTTGACATGAAAAAACAAACGGTTCCACCAAACAGGTCGTCCATGGTGTCTTTACCCATGAGACTTTAGCATATTTCACGTGGCTCGGGATGCAGGATATGCACTGATTTTTTGAAAGGGATTTGATGATTGGAGTATCATTTGTATAGATATGGATACAACCAAAATCAATACACCATATGAATCCATATGACCAAGATTTAAGGAAGGAGTATTTTTGTTGATGTCCTCCTCAATTTAGGCATATATGTATACTAGACTTTATTTTCAGTCACAACCTCATGAGTTTGATGGCCATCATGCCAAGCTTCTTGGGATCCTATCATCATCACTACTCAACACCTGTGTGGGAATGGTGGAGGTTGATGGGAAAAAAGAATGCAGGGATTAACCGTGGAAACAGCACCGCTGTATGTGGCACTCCTTTGGTAGCTTAGTGAGGGATCCACAAAAATCAAGCACCTACAGCAATTGCCTTCACACAAAGTGTACTATGACTATAACTCTTGTTGCACGTGTGTGTGCGTGCGCTAATGACCAAAAAAAACATGTTATCAGATTTGAACGGAAAAAAGTGAGCACAACAGATCAAACACCACAATATGTATGATACAAATGTTCCTTCTATACTTTTGAGTTGCATGTTCATGGTTTTCTCCAGGAAACACTCGGACCTAGAGGCTGTTTTGGGTTAGCAAGTTGGAGGCTTCTTGATATCACAACATATATATCTCCAGCCTTCATATGTTTCTGTTCACTATGCATGGTTATTAGCAAGGGATGTTGATGTTTTTGTTTTTTCTCCGAAATTTTCAAAAAATGGTGTGGTTCATTTGAGTTGGTGTATAATTATTTCCTTTACCCTATTTTTTTTGGAACAAAGATGTCATCAATTGCATGATGCTAGATTGCACTGCTATTTGCCTTGCATCCCAGGCTTCACATGATTCACTATTTTATTGCTTCTCAAAAGCTGTCCATGTCTGAGCCGTTTGGGGGATTTGTGAAGAAGTACGATGCTCGGGGAAAAAAGAAACATGTAACAAGCACGGTGGCAAAGCAGATTTCATGAAATGTGTGCGGAAAAATCATTTGCTGAGGCAGAAATGCGAATGAGGTCATTTTGTGACAGGAAGTTTTACGTAACCAATGTCCCACCCATGAATACAAAAATTGCCAAGATATCGCAATCCACGGTTTGTAGATGCACTTTCTCTTGGTTAAGTCAAGTCAGATAGATAAGTTGCATTTACTGCAGGGGATGAGTAGTCCCCAGATTGAAAAGAACACCACGATTGGAACTTGTCATCCAAAACAAGCAGGGCGTTGCTTATTACCAGAGGGTTGGTCATTTGACCTCCATTTGGCCGAAAAACAATCCACTGTTCGAACCTCATGAACTTTCAAACGCAAGTTGCAATTTCTTATGTGTTTGATCTATTCGTGTTATGTTGATCTTGTTTGATGTTTGTTGTGTAGATATGTTATACGTGTTTCAAGCCTTTTACTGAAGCTGGTAATCTTTGGAAAACAATCATTTCCCGAAGTGAGAGCTGAGCCTCACATGACGGGCCGATGGAACAGATTTTCGAACCAACCATGTGAGATTACATGAGGTTACTGCAAAACATATATACATATAAGAATGTGTCAAGTGTCAGTCACCATAAATCTTGCTATTTGCTATCCACACAAAAAGACTTTTCCCTATGACAATTTTAACACACCATTGGAACTACCTTCCTAAACCCTGACCCAACAGGTTGTTTTGAGTTTCTTGTTGTGATATTTGGCAGAGGCTGGAGTGCCTCGAGGCAATTTTTTGTCGATGTCTCGGAGAGGAGTTCTACCTTTAAAGAACTACACGCCTGTTCACCAAACATTTTAGGCCAGGTACCTAAAATGGAGGTGCTGACCTACTGTATATAAGTATAAGCTATATAAGCTGTATGTAAGGAGTATGTAAGGCAAAACCCACTCCCAAAATAGCCTTATAAGGTTTAGTACCTCCATTTTAGGTACCTGAAATTTTTGGTGACCTGTGAACTACTGTAATTCTGTCCCCAGTGGGGAAGATTTCTTTTCCATACCCATAGAATCAAAGTATGGTAAATGCGCCTGCATGTACCATAAACATCAGCTAAATATAGGTAAGGGTACGATGAGATAATATGGACTCGTTTTGTGGAGTGCCGTCATCTGCTTGTCTTTCTCAGACATGTGTCACATCCCATCAAAAATTCCGAGGACAAAATCTTGGATTTGTCGTTGTATCGCTCGTACTACTCGGACCAAGCCATACATTGTCACTTGAAACAACGAGCGGCGACGTGTGTTGAGCATATGGGAGCCATTTTTGTACATGGATTATTCGTTGGACAAATTGTACCGCAATTAGCACAATGTAACTCAGAGACACCATGGTTTTTGTTCTGTTTTGTTTTGAAATTACTTCTTTTTTTTTTTTTGGGGGGGGGGGGTCGCTAATATTGTAAAGGAGTTGTCATGCGCAAGGCCCTGTTCATATATCCTACTATACTACTAGGTGATTTTTTGTGGAAAGACACCAACTTGAGGTTTGCCTTTGTCAGAAGCATGAACATGTGATTGAACAGTACACTGCAAAAACTCACTTGCAACGGATTGCAGAGGTAGTTAGGAAGATGAGTTTCCTTTTCCTACTGCTGGGATATGGAATGAAATCACAAAGTCACCGGCGGCCCTGGCAGCCTGGAAGAGAGTTTTGTAAATATACTGTGCCTTCCTTTTTTCAATTATTTTCATAGATATTTACATTTGATATAATATTTTTGTGTATATTATATATATATAGTGAAAATCATGTATATATATAAAATATACTTGCACATATAATATGTATTTTTGTATTCCTGGATTTTTTCCCAGAATGGAACGTCAACCGTTTCTTTGTGTTCAGGTTCAGAAGCTCGTGTCTCCTTCGTGCTTCCTGACTTGTGCCCTTTACCAGATCTGCTTCCCACCCGTTGATCCACGGTGGATGGACTCCATTTCAATGGCTCCGTGTGAGCATCGTTTCACGCGTCGTCTTTCGATGGCTGGGATATGCAGCCGAGCCGCAGGGGTGACGCAGAAAAGATGGGGGGAGGTTTCAGAAAACAACAACAACAACAACAACAACAACAACAACAACAACAACAGCAACAACAACAACAACAACAAGAACAAGAAGAGTAACAACAACAAGACCAAGAGCAGCAACCAAGATCAGTGTGAAAAACAATGAGAAGTTTTGATTGCAGAAAGCTGTCGACGTCGACCTTAATGGATCCTAATGGTCTAAGGCAGGGATTAAAACGGTTGATCATCCTCAAAAATGGCCCATTCCAGAAACAAAAATACCAAGATGTGGCGAATTGTTCAATGACTTTATGTATATCATCGAACATACGCAGAGTGCTGCTAGAACCCTTCGATTCTGTTGGATATTTGTTTGAATTTAGTTTGTTCCAGAGCTGTTTCATGGACAGGCTTTTGTCGGCATGATTCACGCTCTCCAACTTATGGTAACGTTATCAATTCTCGAGGGTAGTTTATATCATGATGAGAAGTTATAGGTTTTCTTAAGGGCTATCCAGGCTTGCCAAAACAATCAAATCCAGCCACAACAAGCAGTGTTTTTTTTGGTGCTAACAAGGGGCATTTCGGCATTTTTGATCACAGTAAATGTAAAGGAATTATGGCCAGTATAGCCGCCAGGGCGGGAAATTGTGGCAATTGTATGCATGTGTTTTCGTACTGACTTCATGATGCGTCTTGAGATGTTCTTGACATTTTCAAGGCTAAAACATCAGTTTCAGAATCAGTCTTCATTCAGTTTTGATTGTGAGTGTTACACGTTTTTACAGAGAGACTTTGTGTATCTCTGTATCATATCACTATTTTGAAAACGAGTTCCACTCACCTGACCTCACATGTAATCACACTGTAAGTGATATCTAGTATTATTGCAATCTTCCCCAAATGATCTTAATTCAGGTTGAAAGACGAGCACTAATTAAGAAATTACTGATGAATTACATTACGTATAACATTGACTTGAAACTAACAGCTTGCACCTGAAAATGGATGGTTGTAAGACGATCCTTTCATTTTGGGATGGCCTATTGTTGGGGGCTATCTTAGTTTTAGGGAGTGTAATTCTCATGGCAAATTGGTTGGGGATCACCGGGCACAGCGGCCATTTGTTCATCCCTTCTTGAGATGAAGAAATCCACGACCGTCACATGCGGTAGGATCTGCACACTCGCTCCAGTGAGGGCTATCAAAAGGCGGGGTACAATGTGTTGTTGATGTTGGAATGTTGATCTTGGTGGGACCATGTTCCTGGATAATATATTTGAGAGCTTTGATGGGAAGATGTAGCCCAATAAGTATAGCAGCATCATCATATTTTTTCAAAACGCCTTGGGCAGCCTCACATTCTTACTGATCAACTTGACCGATTTTTGTGACTATCATGCGCTCACTAAATCGATGCTTCATTTATTTATAAATCTTGGATCGGAGAAATCAAGTTTCCATTGCATTCCTAGGTGAGTTGGGGCTCTGACGTCCACAGAAATTGGATTTCGCCCAAAATATAGCAAAGGAAAATCCATGTCTTGTGGAAATATCCAGGTTAGTGACATGTTTTACTTTCATGTTGTAATTCTATCCTCCCGTGGTGATTTGCCAGCGGGACGGAGCCATGGATTGCTTCTTGATGATGATGATGATGATGATGATGATGATGATGATGGTGATGGTGATGATGATGATGACGATGACGATGACAATGACGATGACGATGACGATGACGATGACGATGATGATGATGATGATGCATGCATGCAGGTTGGTTCAATTGTTTTTTGTTTGCTTTGTTTTTATATTCACTTGTTTTGCTGATGTTTTACTGTATATATATATATATACGCATGTCCCTTTTTTTGCAGAGTATACCAACCTCTAAAACTCACAGTTTGCTTTTGGAAATAGAGCGAAGACCCAACATGAAAGGATCCGTCTTCCAAGCATCCATTTGCAGTTGCTATGTTATTAAGTTTCAGGTTTCAGGGATTTTTATTGCCACTCCCCCCTGAGAAAAAGCAATTGCAGTGGGTCTCCTCTTGCACAGGAGAATCGTTTCTGCATGGCAAAGTCCTTGGACAAGAGGATTATCACCGATGTAGTGCCTTGGTTTTAACAGCCATTTCGGTATGACAGGGAGCAAGGTGGTACATAGGGTTTCTTGGGTACAACCCCCCCCAAAAAAAAGTAGCAACCCAAGAATGACGGTCTTTTCTTTTTTAGGAATCTTGGAAATGAACAGAAAGAGTGGTGAATGTGAATGATGGAGACATTCAATTTTGATTCCTCCAAGATGTTTCAATAAGGTTCTTTGAATGAACATCTGTGTTTTGCTCCTCATTGAAATGACTCCAATATGCCTAACGTATAATTATATCCCTCAGTATCTCACTGAAATCATGGAGCTGCTCCAGAGGGAGCACATCAATTCGCCATACCCTGTAATGCCACCCTTAAGACCTAAGGGACGCTGGTGGTTAACAATCCCCTAAGAAGGCCTTAGGGGTGGCATTGGAGGGGTGCCCTTGGACTTTCATGATAATTTTTCCATATCTTGCCCAAATCAATCTTCCTTCCAAGTGTGAGGTTTGTTTTTTGTTTTAGTCATGTTTGCATGCTTTCAATTTATCGTGAGGTTGTGTGAAGTTGCCTTTTCAATGGGGTTGGATAGATAAAGATTTGTTATCCTTAGCATCAGATCCTTGGGATTTGAAACAATACGATTCCTTGTTCTTAAACCGGCTTACGTTTTTTTGTTTTCTGTTGAAAGCTGCAACGTGCTGCAAGTATATGGGGCTTTTCTTAAATGGTGGTACCCAACAACCATGGGTTTTCCTACTAAAAATGGTCATTTTGGGGTGTTTTGGGGGTACCACCATTTAAGGAAACATCCATATGTAGCACACGTTTCACGATCATGAGAAAGATGAAGTTCGATGAAGATTGGAATGTTCTTCATCTTACTAGATCCCATTGGGGTTGATCGTTTGGATCCCATTAGACTTGGCAGAGTAAAACGTCAGATGTGGTTGTCTTGAAAAGATTGGTTGCCACAACAACTTTCATATTTTGCCAAAGGTTTGTTCGTTAGATTGTGAGACATATCAGGCCATAGTTAAATGTTTACATCCTTCCATATCTTAGATTTTTTTGGTTGTCGATTGCAATGCCCTCCCGAAAACTGCCATGTCCGCTGAAACATGTCCTCTGAAAATTGATGGTTGGAAGATGTAATTTCCTTTTGACACGGTCCCTTTTTCAGGTGACATTCGTTCATTTTCCGGGGGGGGTATAAGGTTCCAAATGCTGACTGTTGAAGTTTCTGCCAAAACTGGGTGGTGGTTTCAAATATGTTTTTATGTTCACCCCTATTTTGGGAAAGATGAACCCATTTTGACGAGCATATTTTTTCAGATGGGTTGGTTCAACCACCAACCAGGAAATATGTTGAGACTATACACCACCAAAAAAAAGGGAGATTGACAACGGTAAAAATCCTCCGCAGTGCCAAAAAAACCCGGGGTGGCTCCAGGACGAGAGGGAGCCACTCGCCGGCACTGGGCCTGTGGGTTCGGTTCAGCTTGCAAGGGGTCGACAAATGCAAGTTGATCCAAGGTCTTTTGAAAGGGGAAACCGCGGAAAAAAAAACAGACATCTAAATATACCACCTGGAAAGTAGATGTCTAGTGTAAATGCAAAGAATAGTCAAAGACTTGATAGGATAGTCATGTGCACAACTTGGCAATTGTTTCTATAAAGGAACTGAAGGAATCCATGAAAATGAAGAAAGGGAGCACCAAAAATGGATATGATATACTGTATGTTCTTTTTCAATACCATCAAAGTGGATATCCCAGAAAGTGAATACTTGCATAACCTTGAATCTCAGACCATTTTTCAGAGTGTATGAATGGCCAACCGATCTTTTGTCGACTGCGACGAGTCTCCGAAAACAACATCAGGAAGGATTTGGACATCGCCACTCCAAAGCAAGAGGACTGCAGAAGGGATTTTGGTGGTTTCAATTACCTTTTGTTTTTATTTCTGTGCCTATGCTTTTAGGGAAATCATCCAATTTGACTATAACATTTTGTCAAAAAGGTTGAAACCACCAACTAGTTGAGATGTTGAACTTTCGGACTGTTCAGGCAATTCTTGTTAGGGGCCCGCAGAAACTTCACAGACTAAACCAAGAAAGTCTTCCAAAAAATGGAGGATTAATATTCATATACATAGAACTATGATACCAAGAAGCTGTAGAGGAGGAACAACCCCCCAAAAAAATATCAAATACAAAGATACATTAAAAAATATAGGACTTAACCCAAAAAAAAGTTTTTGAACAAGGCATCGTTGTTTCCACAAACATTCCCCCACAAAGATCGAACCTTCCTACGGGTCCGATGTCCGGGTCAATGGGTTTGGATCCAGGACAGGGAGTGGAAGAGCCTTCGAATGATCAGCTTTACGGAAACAGAGTTGGGTGACAATGATGGTCACTTGGGCACGTTTTTCAGGATTTCCGGCGTTTTCCACCACCACCCCTGAAAATGTTAGCCTCCCTTTACAACTAACAAACATATCCCCTCATATCTGAAAGGAGCATGTTAAATTTCTGGAATTTTGAAATTCATCTTCCAACCATCGAATTTGAAGTTTTCAGGAGTGTACCATTTTGAAGCTTTAAACATCACCTAATTGAAATCCGGAAGCATCGTTGGAACCATCCAGTCACCCAATGATGTGAACTTCCCGAGGGTCTACCCCACCAGAAACACAGAGACGGTTCATGACCTCTTATTGTGTTGGATTTTGCAACGAGGTCAGGCCCATACAGTAGACATTTTGTGGGGAACATATGATCAATGATAGCAATTTAGTAGTGATAATGGATTTTTGTTGGTCATATTCCAAGTAACTGCTGATTTTATTGAAAGCATGCAGTTTTACTTGGAATTTGATTTCTTGCTACTAGGTGGGATGAAAGGAAAACCAACTTGACAAAAACACGCCTTGAATAAACGCATGTTGGATTACCACCCTGAAGTGTAACAGCTCGCCCCTGGAAAATGATGTTTGGAAGACGATCCTTTCCTATTGGGTTTTGGTAACTTTTCAGTGGCTATCTTAAACTTCGGGAGGGTACTTGGATGTCCATGGAAGTTAGTAAGTAGTTAGTAAGTTGGCTTATAACCTGCTTAAGGGACTTATAACTTATATAGGGGTTATAACCCAGTTACTAAAGTACCATGGACATCCCAGTGTAATGCACTTTCTTTCTGTAAGTCCATGGTGGTTCGAAAACCACAACTTGCCCCCCTTCATCATTCATCCAATGAATGCCTCAGGTGATGATGAAGATATCTCAGAACCAGAGGTGCCAGAAGTCGTTTTTTTTTTTCGTGGCTGAAATCAGGCTAACCAGTTGAGCTTGGTAGTTTTTCCTATTTTTACAAGGTTTATACATCCCAGGTGGTGCAGGATTTCTTCCATCAACAGTAGGGTTGGGATGGGGTTGGGTACTTTGATACTAGATTCACTATAGGTATTTACCTGCCTTGCCTTTCTCTATTTCGGTGGATTTTTTGGGGGGAGCTGCTTTGCCAGTAAGAGAAAAACCTAATACTTTGGAACAGTTAGTGGAGCGACCCAGTAGATTTCCATAGGTTTCCCACATTGCCACATCTCCATCAAGGGAAATTCATAGGTACACCCTGGAAAATTCACATTTTGAACCCCAAAACTGGAAAATTGGAAGATGATTTTCCTTTTCAATTGGGTGATTTCTAGTTTTAGGTTCCATATTAAATATTAGTTTTCCTGGGTGTAGAGAATGGCGAAGGATGACGTGTACCAAAGCATGAATTTCTGTCAGATGATTTTCATGGCTACCCAGACTGGATCAAACCAACGGGGGGAGGGACGCACCTGGAGTTTCGCACCAAACCATATTCATCACGTTGAGGGACATAGTTTACACGGTCTAAGACCGATGAAGAACCAATAAAGGGACATGAAACACCAAATCCAACATCCCTCACAGGTCCCGTGTCATAGGCTCCAGGCTCAGAAATTCCCATTTTGCCTTGTAAAATCTCTGGGATTTTACCATTCTCACTTCGGTCTTTTGGAAGGATCTATCGGTACCTCTATATATAGCTACGACTTTTGTTGGCGTTGAACTTTGATTGAGGAAAAAAAACGCAAAAAACTTCGGGTGCACATAGGGTTGTCGTTTCATGAGCCTTCCAGGACTTTCATGAGCCTTCCTTGTCGCTGCGTGCGCAACGGATCATGGCACCCACGAGTTGTACTGGTTGGAAGGTGGACAAGTTGAAGAGGGGAAAGGTTGAAGTGTGTTTTTTATGGCTAGTCCACCAAACCCCCCCCCCCGTTAAGGCCCTAAGGTACAGGTACCCCCACCCCTGAAATAGAAATCCTTGATATGATCAGGAGTTGTTAAGCATTGGTTTCCCTGACTAAGGCCTTATTGAAATTCTGATTCCTGAAGGGGGAGTATGTTAGAGGGGGGGTAGGGCAGGTTGACCAGCCATAATTTAGTCCTGGACATCCAAACCCCTGGGCTTAAAAAAGAGTTCCAAACACCGAGTCATCAGGTATTTTGGATGACTACCATCCCTGAAACTCACATAGCACCTGAAGATAGACCCCTGGAAGAGGAGATTCCTATTGGAAACCACCATTTTTAGGTGCTATGTTAGTTTCAGGGAGGGTAGTTTTATTTCCGCAAGGGCACCCATTGGAGGTTTGTGATTCTTGTTCCATTGTGTTCCAAGTACCGTCGGTCCTACATGTACTGTAAATCATCATCGAAATATAGGTGAATATTAATATGCGATACATGGATCTATATGAGCAAAGGAAGGTTCACAGATAACAGGTGAGACATTTTCCACATTTGAGGGGTGGGGCATTTGTTAATCAAGCCTCCGCTTTGCTGCCACCAATCCTGGTATGGGGAAACAAAATTCACTTGTGGTAGGATTGAAGGTCATCCAGCTTTTCAAGTAATATATGACGATTGATCAGTTTGACCTACCTGGAACGCCAGGTGTCCTATTTTTTTATAGGCAACTGTTACCCCTAAGAACAGCAACTATTGCCTTAAAAATAGGGCACTTGGCTTTCCAGGTGAATATCGGTTTAATCCCTAGACACCCAACTGAGGTTCGGTATTTGCATCCCAAAACCATACCCCAAACACCACACCAAAAAGGAGGTATTCGCCTGGATGTCTTGGGAATAGCACATGTCACACCAACAAAAACCACCCGTCCAGTGATGTGAAGTGGATGATGTTTGTCCCCCTTGAGGACGCGGAAAAACAATAGGAAAAAAACAACTACGTATTTTTTGTTTGAGAACTGTTGCTGGTTTGGGTTTCAAGTTGATGAACATCAACATCCAAAACAGCTGGTTTTAACGGGGGCAAGTTGAAAAATGGATCTCCGTTCACGAAATCACGGCAGGAGGCGGTGATTCCACGAAATCCGCAAATTGTGAAGAAACGCAGCTGCAAATTTCTTTGCGATTTTTGGATTCGCAAATCCTAGTAGCCTATTTGCTCTACCCAGATGCTCCATGTATGGAATATTTACCTGGATGAGGGTAGCCATTAGTTTTTCAGTTGTTCATACACTTTGGCATGTTTTTTATTTATGTTGGATAGGTTCAAGTAAAAGTACCAAGATAGACCTGTTTTCACAGATATTTGATGGTTCATGCGTGCAATCTTGTTTTCACAACATCTCGCTGGATTTATTAGGTGAATATCTCCAAACCGGGTTCAAGCATTTTTTTTCGACCTAAGCAACGTGAACCCAAGTGAGCAAATTTATCACCTGGTTGTGTGATTTATGTCATATGTAGGGATTCTGGTTTTTGATTCAAGTCTTTTTCTTAGGGGTCTGGGATTACCACATAGATGACGTCACAAGCCACCGCTACGCTCAGCTAGTAAATGATGCCCAAAATTCTTTGATTCTCTTTGCAAATGTAGCGATGTTAGGCCAATTTTGATGCAAGAAGTGGCGAACCATCCCAAGGAGGTTTGACTGTTGGGTGATTTTTTGCTGATTCTACCATGGCATCCAGTCATCTATTACAAACAAAATCTTTGGGGATGGTGATGACAGGAAAAGCGTCAGTGCTTGCCACTTGAGAAAGGTAAGACAAAACCACCCCATCCGAAGGCCCCAGCAAACGTTTTATTACTATTGTACTTTCTTCCAATCATCTTAAAAAAAAGACTGCACAATTTAAAGAATATGAAAAACAATTGAAACACATCCTGAAAATCAAATTCACTGAAGCAAAATTGGATCTCTTAGGAGATACAACCCGCGGGCCTTTGTGAAGAAACAACGCTCCTGTGGACGTCATGATGATCATCCCTTAGTTCTTTCCATGATGACGCGTGCATGTCAGGCACGGCATACCTTGGGTCTATGTCACCTCTGTCACTGAAGGTTCTACCCTCCGATCTAACATGGCTGGCTGGCAAACCACGAAACTCTAATTGGAAACTCATCTCTAGGTCTCTAGATGGTGGTTTCAATGATTTTTGTCATTTTGTCACCCCAAAAATGGCGTTTAAACGATCCGTGCTGGTTCCCAAGAATTTCCAGGTGGCTTGTTGTTTCAGCAAAGCACATTTGATTTCGTTGGTTTTTTGATAATTTGGAACATGTCAATGTGGAAGACACTATGTGACAATGTGTGACACATCTATGTAATGCGTTGGTTTCAAAATACATTGATTTGTTCTTTTTTGAAACCTGAAAGAGTGAGGAAGATGAACGCAATTCAAACCAAGCATATGTTTTCCGAAATTCCCGGGCTCAAAATTCCAGGTCGTTGTTTGTGTTGTTTAAAATACTTTCGTCATCACGTTCCTCGGATGGGAGGTTAAATGGGACATATTAATCAATCAACCAAAGAAAAAATCCTGTGAAATATGAGCGATTCTCTCAACATGTTTATGCATATATATATATATATATTTAATACATTTAGATATACAATACAGTATATGTTTTCTGATTTTTAAGATGTATCCAAGTTGTTTACATGCATGCGTAACAATGCCTATCAAGTAGTAAGTAGCCTTGGTCTCATTGCAAATGTGTCGATGCAAACATTTGCATAGATCAATGTTCATGAGTTGAAAAAATAATATGTCAAGGTCCCTCCGTCGCAGCTTCCAAGAAACTAAACTATAACCCAACCCTAATCTTTCAATATACATCCACCAAACACATCAAACACACTTAAGTCAAAACAACAAAAAATCTACTGGACTTTGGAACCCCCTTTCTGGAACCCCCACAAACCCCTAAGTAAAACAACTTAACAACATCGGAACCCCCCTACAAAAACCGCCATAACCCCTTCAGCCAACCGTTTTCGTTGAGTGAAAATCCCCAGGCCGTGTTGGATAGCGAGCAAGAGCTCAATGCCTTGGATGCGGCGAATGCGGATGGCGACTTAGGTCGAAACATGGCCTGTGCGGCGCAGTGCCTTGGGCGGCGAAACAAGCCACGGAAACCCATGGGGGAAGCTGCCTGATGATGGTGTGTGCGACTGGGGTCGAGTTGGAAACTCCCATGGTTTCCATATAATAGGGGGTAAAGTCACCAATCCAAATAGTAAGGGTGATGTAAGGGTGAATTTATAAAGCTAACAAAGATTCCTGTTTTTGAAGGTGGGATGACCAGGGGCCCAACATAGACATGTTTGATCGACCCGATCGCACACACCTGGATATATAATTTAGGATGGGAGGGGAGCCCCCCCCTTCCAGGATTCCAGGATTCCTGCGTGCAACTTATATGAGATTTTCGGTACCCTCTGGTAAACTATATTTTCATCGGTAGGATCATATATTTTCCTTCCAAGCCAAGCCATTAACATTGCGCTTTGATACATCTGTGCCGCTTGTTGATATGAATCGTAAGATGGGGGTACACCCCCGAAAACTAACATGGCAATGGAAAATGGTCCTTTTGAAGATGTATTCCCTATTTGAACATGGGATTTTCCATCGCCATGTTAGTTTACCGGAGGGTAGGGGGTTTCTATGTCGACTATGAATTTTTACTTCTTGGGAGCATCCCAAGATATTCAATGGGCAATCTGTTTTTTAACCTGAGATTTTTGGACCAAAGATTGTTTTGATGATAAAGATTCATAGGGGTGGTCTAAGTAAGATGTTTTTGTTCAGGGTAAATATTTATAGGTACATATTGGTACATGTTCATTTGAAATCATCGGAGAAGGATCATTTGCCAACTTTGAACTCGCAGAATGCTGACGTTACCCAGTGACCAGGGTTAGCCTAATTGCCTTGGTATGTTTTCAATGGCGGAGGGTTAGGGTGTCATAAACAACATCCCTTCAGATTCGAAAAAAGCAACCCTTTGCAAGATACTGCAGCAACTATATGTATACATGAGAAGTGCACTAACCGGTGTCATAATACTTCTTTTAATTGAGAAAAGTTACACAGTGGTATGATGCATTTTGCATCCAAGTTCTTATCATACTGGTATGTATATATCTTTAGTAATTATTCTTTACTGGTATGTATCTAACATAATCTATTTGAAGGTGCTATACCAACAACAGAGCAATACATCACAACACATGTGTTTCAAGATGCCTATGTAGTTTTTCGAAATCTTTTTGTTGATCAACAAGCAACGTTTCCAGTCCTCCAGCATCCATGTGTCGTGTTTTTTTTTTTTTTTTTTTTCGAGGCACATCCTTGTTGCGTTGAACGACGGTCAGTTGCATACGGCAACACAGCTGTGTTGGGCAAGTCGTAAGGTCATGAGTCACTCTAAAGTGGGCCTGTCACAAAGAATCACTTTTAAGTAGCTTACATCAACTGCTCTTTGTATAAAACTCAAATGTTATTACCCAAGGTTTGCAAAAATATGAACACATACCCTCCCTGAAACTGACAAAGCACCTGAAAATGGATGGTTGGAAGATTACTCTTTTTTGGGGAAGGCCTATTCGCAGGGGCTATGTTAGTTTCAGGAAGGGTACAATATCTTGGGGTAAGCCTAAACTCTGGTTCACAGTGTGAAAATAATCATCGCTATTTTACAATGGGACCAAGAGATTTACCTTCATTATTTTCTGCTACAGTGTTTGGGCGGGACCCCTTCAGTATTATTGTGCAATTACTAAATGGTGGTTTCAGATATTTGTTTATTCTGCCTAGTTGGTGCAGATTGTTTATATGTGTGGTTTACAAATAGATGGGTTGAAAAATCCCAACTAGATTTACCTTGGCTGTATCCCTATCCTAGCCTAGCAGTCAAAAGAGTTCGTGAGGGCCATGAGGGCCCAATACACCTCCTCTAATCGGGTTTCCACGGTTGGTTCAATTTCGGGATCCCCTACATACCAACATCATTCGAAGAACATACACCTTGGAAGATTAACATGGGACCTACAAATCACCCATTTAAAAAGGAGAATGATCTTCCAAACCTCCATGATTATGTTCCATGTTAATCTTCACGGGTTTATCCCCAAAGGCTTGGAACATTTTGGAAGACCAGAAACGTCGAACCAGAAAAACTGGTAGCCAAAGGTTCTAATATATATAAATCCAAAAGGGTTGGAACAACAAGCCCTTTTGGATAGACAAAAGCTAAAGACGGTGCCATCCCCAAAAACAACATAGCCCCAAAATGCCCCGAAAAATGGTGCTTGAAAAACTTTTGGGAAACCCTATATTCAGGTGCTTTTTGATTTTGGTTCCTTTGCTTCCTTTGGCTTGATTTATCGAATTTATCGGAATTGGTGCTGCATCCAGGGGTGACCGGGGAGCGGATTTTCCCCCCATATCTCCAAAAAACTCCCATGTTTTCCATCTGGCCACCCAGGCACGCCCCGCACCGTTCTTTTTTCGTCTCAGTGATTTCCTGCGTGGCATCGATGGGACGTTGTCGGCCCCTGGGACCCCGGTAAAGGGCCGGACCGGACACCGGACTTCCCGGCAGGTGAGTCCTGAACATCTCACAAATTTCAGGTATTTCCAGGTCATGGCTGCATGATTTTTTCCGAATGCCTTTTAGTTGGAAACTGAGATGCTTTTAGTACTTTAAAAAAACTATGGGTTCTTTTTGTGAGTGTAGGTGTTATGAGTTTATGCTGGTTTTTTCCTTTTTTGGATTTTCTTGGTGGGAAATTGTATTGCTGCTGCTGATGTCGAAAAATATCAATGCTAACGAAGTACAGTATCGGATAACGGATTCACAATTAGGAATGATTGTTCTCCGATAAATCCTGCATGGGAGCCCATGTGCTACTCAGTGTTTGGTATTGGGAACGAAGTGGGAACGAGTAAGGCTTTGGCATTTTGTGAGCACGTCCATGACATACAGGAACATTGAAATAGATTTGTTCACCGTTTCTCCAATGTAGACAAATTCACCAAGATTTGCTGAAGAAAGTTGGAGACAAAAACATATGTTGAATCCAATTGGAGACAAAGGATTTAGGAAAATTGGTATCCTAAAAGGACTTTCCTTCAATCCACCCCATGAAGTTTGACACTTTGCCTTGGAAAATTATAGGACTTTTATGACGATCCGGACTCCCGGGACCTCTCCTTTTGGGATTTGGTAACCTTTGTAGGGGGCAAAGCCTCGCTGTTTTTCAGAAATCGGGTGTACTTTCCAAGGTTCCTGGCTTTTTCCATCTTTTTCCGTTGCATTTTTCGTACTTTAATTTTCCCCCTCATTTGGAAGAGTTGAAGCTGCATTGACGATTTGCCTATTTCTTTCCAAGGGGTTTGAAATCAACCAACAATTATAGACAAGTACCCATATTAAAAAAGAAACTGCATCTTTCCTAAGTAAAATTAAGTAAACACAAGATGCCTTTCATGTCTCATATGTTTGGAAAACTTTGCCTTGGAATCCGCTAAAACTTTTGGATTCCTTGGTCAAACATGGTCACCTTGGTTGGGGAAATGGCTGGATATACCCGTGTCTCATGGTGCATCTGAGTTGGTTGTTAGGTGATATATCTTGGGGGCCCTGAGGCCCTGTGAAAGTCTTGGCTGTTTTTTTTAAACATGTTTATGATGTTGTATTGTAATACATATAGTGATGTGACTGCATGATGGGCATGATGTTTCATGATTGGTATTTGTGGCATAACACTCCCGAAAACGCTTCAGAAAAAGAGATTTCGGATGACTGGAAATACCATCATTTTTACAAGGCGGGCTCTGTCACCAGTCTGCTAAATGGGGAAAAGACAGTTGTATAACCCCAAAAGTACGCTTGTAACCCCACTCATTTATAAGGCCATTTATAGGGGTTATTTCACCCTATCTATAGCCGAAATCGCTCCCAGCAAAGGCTCTTTTGTCAGTCTTTTTCAGCCGAGCGGCACGGTATTTGACGCAGAAAGGCGTCGAGCGCTTGCAGAAGCTTGGGTTTTCAGGGTGACATGGGGAGCGGGTGATCATAACACTGGGCTGGTTGGGTTAGGGGATGATACTGATTTTATGGCCCAGTTATATACCCAGACACTCTATGTATGGTGTATTTACCTACATTCATCCCCTAAATTTCCCAAATGCATGTAAATAGACCACACGTTCAGTGTTTGGGATAGGGATACCTGTTAAGAAACTAGTGCAATGGAGTGTGTCACAGGGTTTTTGATAATTGCTTACAGAGAGATAGGGGCGGAAGAGAAAAAGAAATTTTGATGCTGGGGGTGATTCCTGCATATTTGTTTCTTTAAATGTGGATGGGTGTAGGACTGTTTTTTTGATGAAGAAGGGGGAGATTGCTTGTTGTATTGAATATTCACGTGTACTTTGCTGCAACTTCTTTGGAATTTGCTTGTGAACTTGGGCATAGGCAAGTATCCAAGACCTCTCTTCATTCAATCATGCACCCTCCAAAACATATCAATACAACATTTGACCAATTTTGCCTTCCCTTTGCTACCCTTATTTTCAGCCAGCGTGCTATGTATTGGAAAATTAGTAATGCAATGTAATGCAAATAACGTGTAAAACTGGAAGTTGGCCGCTTAAGGTTTTTTGCAGGTAGCACTATCAAAGGGTATTGGCAATTAGCGCCAAAGATGATTGAAACAGAACTTGGAATCAAACAAAGTAATGAAATGATGATAAGAAAGTAGTTTGAGCATATCATAGCTTTTTATTGATGCAACCATTTATAGAGTATATACCTAAGAAAACTACCATGTCCCCTAAAAAGAGATAAAAAGAGGCCATTTCAAGTGGAAAGTAGTCTTCCAACCACTATTCTTCAAAGGGACGTTAGTGTTCCGGGAGTATAGGTATAAACAATGCATCCATGTTTGGGTCATGGATGTTACGTAGTCAGCTGTGTCGAAACAGCGACACTGAGGAAGAAAGTGAAATGTTACCGGAAGCACCTTGGTAGTGTATGGTGATTCGTACTTGGATGTTCCAGGAAGTTCGTAAATGGTAAGTAAATGGCTTATATCCTACTTATAAATGAGTATATTGGGGTTATAACCCACTGATCCTAACCCTTTACTAACTTCCTGGGACATCCTAGTAGTTAAGAAAGGAGATGTCAGAGGCGCTGTTTTTTTCATGTTTTGGGGGCTGATCCAAGGAGGTTTTAGCTCATTTTTTGCGCAGTGTTTTTGTTTCAGATTCTTTCAAAGTGATTTTTTCTGAGTGCACATTTAATTGGAGTCAGTAGAGTTGTGTTTTTCTTTTTGTGAGAGGGTTTGGTTTATTTGTTGGAATCGGGAATCATATTCCCATCGTGAATTCTGACCAATCACTAGGTCAACAACTATTATAGTTACTAGGTGGTGCTTTCAAATATTTTTTATTTTCATCTCTATGTGGGGAAATGATCCAATTTGACTAATATTTTTCAGATGGGTTGAAAGCACCAACCAGGTGATTTTGAAGGCAAGATCGGGCCGCTTCACCCACTGGTCCACAAATGGGTGTTTCCTTAAATGGTGGTACCCCAAAAACACCCCAAAATGATCATTTTTAGTAGGAAAACCCATGGTTGTTGGGTACCACCATTTTAGGAAACCCCTAAATGGAAGCGAGATAAAAATCCTCGACCTTGGTTTTCCGGAGTTTGCAAGCACGAAGACATCGAGACAAAGCACTAACAAAAATAGCTCTAGATACTAAATCTATAAAACAATTCCAGTTTTCTTTTCAATGGAAATTTAGCAAAGGACAAATTCACTGTAAGTCTTTATAGGTGTGAGCTGCCTTTTTGTTATTGTTTTGAAGCGAAACATGTTATTTTGATTGAAATCTTGTCAACCCCAGGGTACCTTTTTCGTCCTTTTTCCAATAATAGTCTGTGAGTCACAGTCATTTCCCCATTCATTTTTCGTTTGATGGCTTGATATTTAACAAGATATAACAAGTAATTTGTTGTGCCATGTCATGGGGTGATGTTAGCTGTTTTTTTGCTCCTGGATCCCCCCCAGACCTAAAAATGAATGAACGGTGGTCTTGGGTGTAGTTTCCACACTGGCATCCTGGGATGGGTGAGTAGCGTTTCAACGATGATACTGATAGTGGCTTTTTCCATGTTTTTTGTTGGTAGCATCGTTTGACCATGACTTGGAGTTGCTGGATGCATTTTTGTTGGTTAAAACTGAAAAATGCCCCCAACATGTCTCCTCGTCTTTAAACAAAAACCTCACCGTAACCCGCCACCAAAAAGATTCGGCACGTCCCTGGCATATATGCCATGGCTTGAAGGGATTTCCCCCAACCCCCAAGGAGCCGCAAACGTGCCTTCCATCTACGTTGGAATGCCTCGGATGTCTATTTGGCATTGTGTGCTGGAGAACAAGAGGCCAACTTTCACCAAAAATCATGGGGAAAAAATGGGGGGGAACCCCACATGAAAAGTAATTTTTGGAACCCCCCAAAAATAGGGTTGAGTTTTCAGGTTCTATACGTTCAATTTGTTTGTGGAGTAAAGACTTCCTGCAAACTTTCCACAAAAGATGAAAAGTGCAAGGCAGCTTTCGATCTTTTAGTTGGAGGAGTCCATGGAAGATGAGTTTATATAATGACTTTTATATAGTCTTCTTAAGTTGCGGTTCATGAAAATCTATTTCCATGCAGGTTGGATGAGTCGCTTGCTCGACAAGACAAGAGTTCTTAGTAGTTGTATGTATGTATGGTTATATTTATATAGAAATATAAGTATTTATATACATAGAGAGAGAGAGGGGATTTATATCTATATATGAATGCAATATGTTGCAACGATGAGGATCCCAAAAAACTTGCCGTTGTGCAGTTTTTTTTCCAAAATCTACCGCCCAGACATCCAGGAGTTTAGTAGTTTATATAGTTTGATTTACAGTAGTAGGGGCGAATTTTCCAAAATGGCATTTCAAAACATTATAGATTTAAAGAAGAACATGACTGACTTCATGCAGCAAAAACGAACATATTTTACATGTGAATTTTGAGACTTTTATCAGAGATTAAAAAATCGAGATGTCAATCTCAACAACTTCTCTTCGAAAAAATGAAGATCTTCAGGAAAAACCAACCAGCCAACCAACCAACCAGCCAACCAGCCAACCAGCCAACCAACCAACCAACCAACCAACCAGCCAACCAGCCAACCAGCCAACCAACCAACCAGCCAACCAACCATTCCATCGTAGGGTTCAACAAATCGGATAGGTTGAAGCTGTAGCAGAATCTTGTGAGGGGCAAAGTGCCTCGGTTGAAAAAAAAAACACCAACTTGAGGGAGGGGTGCTTGGAGGATCATCCAATTTAGTTAGTTATGGGGGTTACCTGTTTATAACTATTGACTCACTCTACTTAGGGGACTTACTCACCATAATTACTTACCACGTAATAGACTAGATAACCCCGAGGTAGGGGGGTTGGGCCTGGTTGTCTTTTTGTTTTAATGGATTGCTTCCCTGCTTCCTTCGGATTTTCTTTTTCTCGGAGCCGGAGCTCAAAACTTATAGTGGTCTCCCTGTGTTTTTTGTTAGGACTGTTAAGAGAAAATGGTATGTTGGCTGCTCGCAAATTCATGTTAGGTTCACCACCCCTCTATACCTTGGGTTCACCACCCCCTCCCCCAAGTAATTATTCCAGTCACCAATGTCACCAGTTGCGGACATCAAATGTCACCCAGCAGTCACCCAGCAATGGATGGGTCCCTGCACTCCGGTAAACTAGCAGTTCGCCCGTGAAAATAGGCCATCCCAAAAGGCAACTAGTAATCCAACCATCCATTTTCAGGGGCTATGTTTGTTTCAGGGAGGGTACTAGCCGGTGAAAACACCGATTTTAGTTTGGTGCCTCTGGCGTTGTGAATGCAACGATGATGCATGCAAAGTCCTGTTGATTGGTTTGAATTTTCAGGTTTTAAAGCAACGACGCATGCCAATGACATTTTTTTATATTTTTTTGTTTATATTTGTTTCATGATATTCATGTTGATTTTGATTTGTCAGGGTCGCCTTGTGTACAAAAAAAACCATCCATCGGGCATTCTCTCCCTTCAGGAACTTTTTTGGATGCCTTGCTTCCAGCCTTGCGTGTGGCTGGAAAGAGTCTGATAAAAGAGGCTCATGTGGATGATCCAGGCCCATTTGGTCATTGAAAGTGAAGGCTTATCGAGTGAAAAGGTCATGAAAACGATTAATAGCTAATCATCTAATCATCCAAAAGTTCTTGTAGTAGACTGTTGGTCTAAGCCCGGGAAGGCTACTTTTTGGTTACTGTAACTGAGTTTTGTAATTCAAAAATTGCTGCAAAGATTCCATATGAGCAGTCAAGCCAACCTACTCCATTCCACAAATAGGTGTTTCTGTGTATATATATATATACTTATATATTTAAATGCCAAAAAAAAGTATATATCATAGTTTGCCCCTGGAAGATGGTTCGACCACCACCTCCTTTCTGGGTGGTCGCATGGCAAAAGTCTACAATCCTATTCCTGCGATAGTATGACAGGACAATGAAAATCTCACCCTCCCCCCCCCAAAGTTTAACAGTTCGCCCCTGAAAAGTTACCAAAACCCAATACAAAAGGCGGAAAGTCTTCCAACCACCCAAACTTCGAGTCGATGTTTTCATGAAGTGAACACAACTAGGTGGTGGCAACTCAAGTTTTTTATTCAAATTCTGACCCCTAACCTACCCAGGGAAATTGATCCAATTTGACGGTTGCATATGTTTCAAATGGGTTAATTCAACCACCAGGTGTGATGCCCGAGGACGAGGATGGCCTGGAGTTAAGCCAATTGCTGGCTTGGGGTTTCTTGGCAAGACCTGGAAACAGCCACCCCCCCACGGAAGATTTCCACGGCCTGGAACCTGAAGGAAGTAAAATGATGGGTTTGGAAGAAGATGATGGATGTTCCTTTGACAAAATCAGCTGAGTTTTGAGGTTCTGGATGTGATTTTTTCCGGGGTGTGTCGGATGTTAAAAAGAAAACTGAGGGAAATTCCATGGGCGCATAAAAATGCAGGTGATGAAAGTCAGACACTTGTGGCCGGGAAAGCATTTGAAACCACTCACCATGTTTTTTGTTTCGTTGAAGCTGCGTATCATTATGCATCCCAGCTGAGAAATAGATTGGGTTTGAAGTTCAGAGCTAACCAAGCTCCAAATATATAAGCACATTGTCATCATTTTACCGTTTCCTATGGAGGCCAGCTGTATATTGCTCCTTAAGTTTTGGTTTCACATATCCATAGCCAACATAAGTCATAACATCTTATAACCACATATGAAAGGAGACAGTTTTTTCAAAAACAAAGCCATGTAACTACTGGTTCATTGGTGGTTTGAGTTGGTAGTTTTGGATTCGAATCGGGATACCCCTAAGTAACAATCCCTTTCATTTTCGGGCATCCCAGCCCATTTTTTGGTTTCAGCCTGTCCGTCCCTGACGGACCAGGTCGACAGACCAGCGGGGCCGGTTGTGAGGTCGTGAAACGGTGATGTCGGGTGAGTCGGGGGGTCGATATCACATCATAGGGTCCTACTCGTACATGTCGATGGTATGGTCCCTGTACCGCAGCAGTGTATCATAGAGAGAGAGAGATGGAGTTTGTGCGCGTGTCAATGTTCTCACAGATAACATATATTATATATGTATCCACAGCTAAATACAGATCTATCTATAGTGGAATTTTTGAGATGAACATGACGATGTGATCAATGGTTATGATGGATCCCATCATATGTTGTAGGAATTGGTTCGCTCTTCCAAGTGAGCAGTGTTCGAAATGTTGGTTATTTCCGTGGGAGGTTTTATTCAAACAATTCAGGTCCCAGGTATACCAAAAACCGAGGCAAGTCAGGTAGGCATTGGGTCACGATGCCTTGTACCCAACCAGCCCTAACCATGGAAAAGTTCACTGTAACGGTGGGTTTCACTTGCGACTTCTGAATTGGGGACAGGATGAAGAAGAAGGAGAGCCAAGTGGTGATGAGGACAGGTCTGACCTGACACTATGGGGGAAAACAAAACAATCAGTTCAGTACAAGGGCATTGTTTTTTTGTTTGTTGAGACGAAGGTTGATGAGAACGAACATGAGAACGCATGTACTTACTGCTTGTTGTTTTGCATGATGTATGTATTATGTATGAATATAAATATATATATATATATATACTTTGTTTATGTATGCAAATGCGGACTGAAACCACACAATAAAGGTTCCAAATGGTGGTTTAGGATAGGAGGATCCTCCCAAGGGATCTTATACATCATAGCATCTTAGATTTCCTCCCTGCAGCATGTCTTATCTTCGGTGATTTAGATAATGGTTGAGCCTATGGGTTCCTAATGCCACTCTACCTGCAAATAAGGCGGAGTAATAAGGCCCTGTTTAGGGATCATGGTGGCTCATAAAAACTTTCAGAAAGGCCCTATTTCTCAAGGTGTTTCTAATAACTCTCCGATGCCCAAGCTATAGATGTTAGTAAATCAAAAGTAGACATGTTTTTTTTTACATGTACTACGGCCACAGGTTAAGTGGGACAGGGCATGTTTTTTCAGAGGGAGAGGCCGCAACCCTCTGATGATATCCCATGAAATTATGAGGTGTTCTTACTCTTTCTCCCATAGCCATGGAAGTGAAAATGGATGCGCTTGAAAGGTACCTGCAGAGACATCCCATTTTTTTTTTAATGATTATGGCAGGTACGCCCTGGAAAATTAACATGGAAACTGAAAATCTTCTGCTTGACAACGGATATCGTCTTCCAAGCCCTCATTTTTTTGTTAATTTCCAGTGGTGCAACAATCCCAACTCCCTTCGCCCCAATCTTCTCCACTCCAAAAAAAATGTGTCTTTTTAGGAGGTCATCGTCCCATGGGATGCTATTGCCACTGCAGCACAAGAGGGTGCACGCTTCACTGCCAGCATGTGCCTTTGGGTAAACGGAGAAAACCCCCCAAGAAGCCACCATCTTGACCCTGAATCATCCCAAAAGGAAGCCGGATTGTCTCCCAAGCACCAATTTTCAGGGTAAACTGTTAGTTTTCAGGGAGTGTACCTATATTTGCCCACAATGTCTGTTCCTTTCTTTTTTGGGGGGGGAATGTAAATAGATCAGCACAAAATTGAGTGTTTGGGCTATGGCGGTTATATTAGTTATCCTTAGGGAGGGCTAAGGATGACTAAGCAGAGTTGGATGGGAGGCTCCATCCAAATCACTTTCAAAAAAAAAACGGTTTTGACAGGAATGAATCAATGAAGGAAGTGCATGGCACATTTGAGGATGATGAATGATGGTGATGATAGATGGTGATCTTATACAGTAATTGAATTGTATAATATTCATGACGACTACATGATTGTTGCTTTGAATCATGTTGTATCATCAATTTCTCTATATACATGAGTTATATATTATATATTTGAAAGAAATTAAAGTCTAGCAAATGTCACCATTGGGAAGCCTTGTCAACAAAGGTGGGGCCCCGAGCCCAGTCAATTTTGCTGGGTTTGCCTGGGGAAAAAGCTCACCCGAAAAAGGTGGACTGGTTGAAACCGCACCTTGCAGGTGTTGGTTGTTTTTATGTTTTTGTTGCTGACTTTTCACTCCCAAAAAAAAGATGGGTGAAGATGATAACTCATTGCCACTACATGACTGTTAGCAATTTGGCACCCCCTCTCAAACAAAACCCCAAGAAATCCATATAAATCCATAACCCTGCCAGTGCCACTTGTAACTGTGAACCATTTTGGTCCAATAAATAAATCCATCCTCCATATATTCACCACACCTTTGTCTATTCGTTGCGATGTTTTTTTTTTGCAGGAAATCCACACCTTGTTATGGTGGCTTTCTGGGTGAATGTCCTTGGGCCTCAATGGACCGTTGGTTGGTTAACGGTGCAGGGCAGGTCGAAGGAAATTGTTGGACATGGGCACGAAAAATGTTATGTGTATGTTCATATAATTTAATGTGACATATATGGCAAACATAGAGAAACATATAGCCACATGACATCCAAATGACATTTTCTATGATTTGTGTGATTTTCTTCACTGATTCTGGTTGGTAAAATCTTGAACTCACACAACACCGCTGAGAAATCGGTTTGTTGGTAACTTTGGTGCTGCATCTCGCATTCACCACTGTATCGTACACATGGTCCGCAGTTAAATCTCTGCTGCGTTACATGTGTGTTTTCATCACATCATCGTTTACGATCTTCACATACACATAGTATTTGAAAAGGGAAAGTTCATGGGAACTACGATGATATTCCCCACCCAAGGCAATCTTGAAGATGTTTTTCCTTTTAACTCAGGGGGCGGAATATGTTACATCGCTGGAGAGCATGTTGGATCTGCACTCCAGCTAGGATGCCAGTGGCAAATGAAGGCTTACTAGGGGGATCCTTTACTGGGTTGGGGTAATGTATGCAAAAATTATGGGACCGAAAACCTAGAGATCCGAACATGGCCCTCTAAGAAAAAAGGAGTCACCTTTTTTCAAACCCGTCATTTTGGGGCCCTCCAGCGGTTTGTTCCCTGGAGTGTATAGATATTGGTTCACACAAGTCACCCCACCTTTTTCTAAGTTCAGAGTGCATTTGAGCAGTGACCATAACGTATGATACGCNTTGCTGGTGAAGTCGATGCCATATCCTTTGCATCAACAACTGCGTGTCTTCGAATTTTCTTTGGCATACATTGTGAAGCTTTTTGGGGATCAGGCATTTCCCATTGGACGTAAAGCAAATGTGTCTTCTCTGATTCCGATTGGTTTTAGGACTTCAAGAGCGGGGATACGTGGGCGACCGAAGTTTCCATTTCGTGAACGGATCGTCAGTGATTTGGCGGACTTTGGTTTTTCAAATTTAGCTTACAAATCTATCGATGGTTTTTCTTTGCCGAAACTTGATCCTCTTATCCCAACGGTTTTACAAGATGACGATTTGGTGAGAAACCCGCATACTTCTTACACGAAATTTAAACGATTGTTGAAACGTCAATGACTCTTTTGGGAATCTCTGCGATGGCTTCTTTTCCCGTGACGAAACTGGACGATTTGGGTGGAAATTCTCACCGTGAGTTTATTGATGGCCTCTTTTGCGTCGTACGGAAATGATCGATTTAGACATGGGTATTCAACTTTTTCACAGAGTTTTTGACTCGGCTGTGGCTGTGTGTCACGCTTGAGTCGTGGTTCCGTTTTCTGGTGAGATCACCAAGGAGGTCTCACGAGAGATTCAAGAGTGCGAAGCAGTGACCATAACCCTGGTTATTTGCTGCATCAGAAGGATCCCGATAACTATACCTGCACGGCAAACACTGCCGCAGCGACGGGCAAACCCCCTGGAAGCCCTAGCAAAAAATAAAACTAATCGGGTTTGTTGAACAAATGTTGCTCATCACATGAAAAAAACAAACCCTCTGAATCAGGTGACTTTTGCGATGCGGGCGCCATGGTTGTAGCCATTGTGCTAACAGCTATGGCAGGACCAAGTCAAGGTTTGTTGCAGGTGCAACCGGTTGGGTCAGTTGGGTCGGAACCCAGGTGAACAGTGAACAAAAAACGCCGGGGAAAAGATGAAAGAAACAAGGGCCCTTGGTTGTGTTATAACATAAGGGGATGATTGAGATTGCATTTGATGGGAATCTGAAATAAGTCAAGTGGTTGTTAGGCTTCTATCTTTTTCAAGGCCCTTTTTTCTGTGATATCAATGTCGACCTTTCTGTTTCTTTTTGCAAAGTTTCTTTCCATGCCAAGCTGGGCCTCGGGGGAGTCAGGATTTACAGAAAAATCTTGCCCCAAGAAAGATCTCAAACAAAATGCACTTCCGAAGACTTGGAAGAGCCAGGAAGAGCCAACAAACATCCTTCAAACTTCTGGAGAAGACTTCTTACAAAGGCTACTAATTAATCCTTTCCAATCGGTTGGTAACTCAGATGTTCACGGTTTTCCTTCCACCCACCGCAACAAAGGGATGTTGTTGTCGAGATCAATATTTTTTATGCTTCCAGGAAAGGCGTGCATTATTTAGCATGTTTTTTCTCACGTCATATCTTCGCATCATCGTTTTATGTATGTTTGTTTCCCAAAAACCCAGGCAAAAATGGTGATATGACATGAACATGTTTGAATGAATCCCCGGAAAAATTCACAAAATTTGAACCCCAAAAAATAAAAAGTGAAGGTTTGGAAGAAATGATGTTCTTTTTCCAAATGGCTGGGTGATGTTCAGGTTCCTAGCCGTTCATTTTCCAGGGTGTATACCACACGAGTCTGCCTGAGATATGGCCCCGCGACTGGGACCAGGTCACCAGTGATGAAAATGTCAAAGAGGTCGTGGACATCGGAGCTCCTTGGGATCCCAAGAAACACGGTGGTTTTTTTCTCCACAAAAACCCATGTTCTTACTTGGCCAATAGGCTAAACGGCTTAAACTTTTCCAACTTTTTGCCAAAATACATCTTTAGTAGGGAAAATAAGCCGTTCAAACTTTTATTTCAGGGTTCCATTCGCTAAGTGAGGAGGTGGTGAAACTCAAATATTCAAATCACCCATCTAAGTCAAAGTCAAAGAAAATTTGAAGGACTCCCCATATATAGTTCTAAGTCTTTAAATTCAAGGCCTTCGCAAGGCACCAGGCTCAGCCAACCTGGTGAAAATGACACAGTGGTTTCAAACATGTTGTATGTTCACCCCTGACAGCAACAGCCACAACCACATCAGCAACAACAGCAACAACAACAACAACAACAACAACAACAACAACAACACTGCCAGTCACAACTGAGGAGCCCATTGGCCGAGGATCCTTTGGCTGCTTGCCTTGACATTTCTGTAAGAAGATGGATGGAAACATCGAGAATGAATGATCTATTGCAGTTGCAAAAAATGCAGGTGCATAGAGAGAGTTGAAGTTAGATACCATATGTTCATTGTTCAGTTTTTTGTTTGATTTCTCCAGGTTTCTAGATTTGTCCATCTATCTACAGTATCCACAGTATCTATCTATCTATCTATCTATCTATTTATCTATCTATCTACCTATCTATCCCACTTTAAGGCAATAAATCCCATCGTATACAGCATCAAGACAACTTCATTTGTATATATATATATGATATGTTTAAGTCAAGCAGGATTCCAGTTCCAAATTGACTTTCTACAGCATTCCACTTCACCCCAGTTACAAAAGTTAGGATCATGAAGTTCATTTTTTCCAAGCGGAGGTGTTTTCCGTGTGACGTTTTTCTTCGGGGCACGTTGGAACGGAAAAAAAGAATCCACGAGGCACGGTGTATTCCGCCAAGCTCCGTTCCGATGACCGGAAAGCGGCGGTGAAGGTCAGCAACAGGTCAAAGGCGCCGGGGGAAGAAATCCCAGGCAGCGCATGGGAGGTCCTTTACCTTTAAAGCATCCGAGCAACCTCACCATGGCTTGCAACTTAGCCAGTTTTACCTCCTTGCAGTTTCAAATTAGCTTCAAAATATGGCGAAATTAGGTACAAAACCCTCTAAATCCATGGTAGTAGAAATTTAGAAATCGCTAAATCGCAGTCTCTTAAAATTTCATTGGATCCTTGGAAAAAACGGACCATCCCATTCATAAATTCGAAGACACCCCCAAAAAAAAACTTGTGGCAAACAAAAAAACAGACAAAAACTCAAGGCACAAACCTTGGACCTTTGATTTTTGTTGGCAAAAAAAAAGACCGTGGCCGTTTCAATCATCAGCAAGCTTCAAACCCTCCGATCTCCCGATCTCTGAAACTTTCGACCCTCATCGATTCGTCGCAGCGATGTTGGCAAAGTTGCTCTGGCTGCAAGAAAACTGTTTTTTTTTGTGCGAGGTGGAAAGATGGGAAATTACAAGATGCACATATATTTGGTCAGAGTATAACAACCTCACACGACCTCATCCCAAAAGGTAGCTGAGGAAGGGACATCCCCTTATTTCAGGAAAAATCTAGGTTGGTGAAATATTATACACTTGGCCAGATCTATCATATAATCATAGTATGTTGTTAGTTATCAAGTTCTCACTTGGGTGTGGCCGGCCCTCTCCCATGGTAACCACCAGGATTATGAAACATGTTTAGGTTCGGGGATGCCGAGCTAAACAACATTCATTGGCCACGATTGCATCCTGGAGGGAGCCACTCCTAAGTTATGACTATATATCTATGTGATTGTCTTTCCATTTGGATACCAGCTATATATACCTGGAACCCAAATGACCCTTGTTTTGAGTGGAAAAGGCCTTGTTTTGGGGGGTTGACCTTGAAAAATCGAGGTCATTTGGGTTCCAGGTAGGTAAATATGATTAAGATAGGACAGCATGAGTAAAGATTTTCACCAGAACAACTGCGGCGTGTAAATCCAGAAGGTGTTCGTTCCTTGCAGTTTGTAGTTGCCTGAAATAAGTGGGGGGTCCCAAATGTTGTGCAGTAGGATTACCCATAGACATACACACATATATTATGTATATGTTTTGTAGAGTATATTCACCTATCAAAGAAGGTGGTTGACCTGGATAAACATGGGATAATCAACGGAAGCCCATTGAGTGGATTTGAGTTATTCTAACATGTGGCTCACAAAAAATACCGTGCTGGTTAAGGCTGGTATAGGAGTGCCAGGAATTCTTCTAACAGTTTTAGTGTGTGTGCAAGCAAGTCACTATCCAGTGGCCAGATCTATCCAGTATTTTTATTGCCAAAATTGTCACCTATGAGACATCTCACCTCAGTTACCCACCATCAATGGGTCAGGGGGCAGGTTGGTACAGTATCCTTAATGTGCCTGGAACCTATTGGTCCTTTTTTTTAGCCTTGACCCCTCCAAAACAACGCCTTTCCCAAAATCAAACCAGGCTTGATTTTAATGCGAGAAGATGTGCTAATTGTTAAATTATGATAGATTTCAACCAAGATGAAGATGTAAAACAAATGAGAGAGAGTTGCAGGTTGATCTTCTCCCTCTCAGCAGTTGCGGCTGTTGGCCAAAGCATCTTGTCTTGAAGAGTTGTGTGTTGCCAGGATGCTGGGCAACACAGTTTGCTCCTACTTGGACAGAATCAACTAGGGAAGCAAGGAGTTACAACTATCAAGATTCCCAGGCAGTAGGAATTACAGGAAACCCAAGCCAATCAAATTGCCCAGTAAACAAAATATGACTGGCAATTGTAAAGTTGTGTCCCCAATCTTTAAATAAGAAAATACATGTTCCATCTATGTTTACTGGAATGCAACTCCATATCAGTAGATTTTTGTATCATTTTTGCTTGGATAGCTGCTATCCAACAGGGACGCTCGAATGGACGCTTAGTTGGGAGACTTGACTTCCATGCCAGACACCTCATAGCCAACTGGATAGTGTCGCCATGATTGGACACGTTGGAAAGCATGATTCCCATCATTTGCACTGGCGAAAACTGCATCCATTGTCTTTTTTCTGCTTTCTTTTCTGCGGAACAAAAAACTTTTTTTTTTCAACCAGACCCCAGAACTACCACATTTTTGTGCCTTTTGTTGACACATTTTGTTCCAATCAGCAAAAAACACGAGAATCTTGTTATTTCAGTGTTGCGGTTGCAGCAGTTGCATAAGCATTTTCCTGAGAAAAAAAGGTGAGACGACCCCCCCAAAAACAAACCCATGAAACGTGTAACCACCACCACGACTTCTCGCCTTCTCGCTTCTCGCCTCGCTTCTCGGGCCGCCTCGTTTCTCAGAAGTCACCGGCGTCACCTTCGGCCTCTTGGATTCCAATGGCACCGCCGTCGATCCCGGAGAGGCACTTGGTGGTTTGGCGTTTGGTTGGCGGCGTTTGATGGTGATGCGGTCGGTTGGGGAGGATGAGGATTTCTTGTTTTTTTGAGGATACATATATAAGTTGCTCCTTTTTTTTGGTAAGATATGGGGGGAAAAAATTACTCAACTCTTCTTTGTATTTGGGGAGTTATATATAAGTTGCATTTGCTGTGTTTTGTTCAAAAAATAGCATTGATGGGCTTGAAACTGCCACCTTCGGTTGGTGATATGGATATGGGTTCAGTTTATTATTAAATATATATATATATATCTAGAGAAAGAGAGAGATATTTGTCTTTATACATATATTCACATGATCTACTTTTATATATTATAGCTATATAAATATAAATATATATATATATACAAATGATCTACTTATATTATACATTATACATATGATCTTTGTGAATATACATCATCGTATCATAAATGGGCTGCCCTCGGCAGGCATAGTTTGATCAGTTTTTTCCCCGAATCTCCACGTTTCGAATCTTTGATCCGCTGGGCTGTGCATATTCGTGATGAGCAGTCACGGAGCAGCCTGGATAACCAGCAAATGAGCAACTAGTTTGGGGTTGAGCACCAGCCAGTCAGCTGGTCAGCTTGTTTTTGAGATGCGTTTCTTTCTGAAAGCACCCTGGAAAGTCTTAACATGTTGAACCCCAAAGTCATGGAGCTTTGGTTCAGATGATTTTTCTTTTGACAAAAGGGCTGGCGGCTGATATATGCATATATATATACATATCTTTTCGATAGACATACAGAATGTAGATAGAAATTTGTAGTTTTACTTCATTTACAAAATTAAGATAACATTATTATTAATTTCCATATGTCATATAACGTGCATATTTCAGACCACATTTCTTGTGCCATGTTGTTTTTGTTCCTTTGCCCTGTGTTCAGACACCGAGCTCATTGTCTATCGGCTTTACGACCACCAGCGCGGGCACGAACACGGCACTCTGGACTTGTTTTTGTCGAAAACAACATGACCTACAATCACCAAAAGTTTCAGGTACCGAAAAGCCTGATACTGAACCTTAAAAGGCTATTTTCGGGGTGGGTTTTCCCTTACATAAGCCTTACATACAGCATATATAGGTGAGTACCTCCATTTTAGGTACCTGAAATGTTTGGTGATACAAGGTTGGCCCCAGGTGAATTTTTATCATGGCCAGTCAACCTGCCCCCCCATGGTAAACTACCCCCATGAAAAAAATAAGGTATGAAAAAATTGCATAGTTGATTGGCCCGTGATTTTATACACCCTGGAAAGCCTTAACATTTTGAACCCCAAATTCATGGGGGTGGATGCTTCAGGTTCGATTTTCCGTTTTACTTCCAAGGCGGTGGATGTTTTTTTTAGTTCCAGCCGTCGACTTTCCGGGGTGTAATGTGAGACATTTCACCCCGGCATTGCAAGGGAGCAATGCCAAAATGTACCCCTCGTTTTGTAGGGGTACATATTATATATTATATATTATATAATAGGGATGAAATCCTACACATTTATATAGGGATTATCATAAACCATTATAAGGATCCCTATTAAAGAACCAGTAAATGGAAAGTAAGAGTGTCCTCTTCGTGGCTCAAATGGCCTAAAAACATGGCTAACTGGGGTGAAGAAACCCTATGAGGGTATACCTATGAGTTAGTGAAATTGAAATATTTTTTTTTAGAAAATCAGAAGTGAATCATACAGAGATTTTTCATGCAAAAAATGCGGGAAAACCTTACAGGGCACCTGCAAAACAAGGAAGTTCAATCAAGTCTTCCAATCCTGGCTTTCAGGGGAGAGCTGTTAAACTTCCAGGGGTGAAAATCCTTATATAAATCTCCATGCATCCCACTGTCACTCAGAGGGGGAGCGCCTCCCAGGTTGCCACCATGCAGTCATGGGGGAAATTCCCAAAAAACAAGGCTTTATCTATAGGTCATGCAGAGCGTTCATGGTTGTGTTTTATATATGGTCTCATTCAAGATTATATTAAAACTAGGTGGTGGCAACTCAAATGTTTTTTATTTTCACCCCTGCTGTTTGGGGAAGATTCCCATTTTGACGAGCATATTATTCAAAGGGGTTGGTTCAGCCACCAACTAGTAAAGATTTTCTCTCTTCAGCTCCGGCGTTTTGTAGCAGTTGATGTTGTTGAGTTGTCATCTCCGCCTGATATCATTTTATAAGAAGCTTCCCTTCGTACTCAACATCCCCCCGCCAGAACTGGCCTACCTGCATGAGAAGTGCACTAAATGCCTCTGAAAAACTCTTAGAAACTGTGAGATCTGTGAACCTGAAAAAAAAACATGACACCTTCATTACTTCCTATCTTCAAGATACAGTGGACCACCACCACCCCATCATAGAACACCCAACAACACTTACTTTCTATCGTCGTTTCAATTTTCCGGCTTAACAATATTTGAAGGGCTTCATGTTCAGCCGTGTTTTTTTTTCCCACCCAACCAACAACCCCTCGGTTTTCGAGGTCACCATTAGTCTTCCATCCGGCTTAGTCTCCGGGGATGGCACTTTCAGCACGGGCAACCGCCGCCGTTTGGATGAAGAGGAACCCCTCCACCCTTTCAGCACGAGAAAGCACGAGTGAAAGAAACAGACGGATCGGTGGACTCCACTCCGTTTTGGGGGTGAAGAAACGGTTTTTTTTGTTGTTAATGGCTGTAAAATTGGTGCAGGTGCAAATGTGAGTCCACTGAAATCCGCTTTTTGCCTTTGTGTGATTTTTGTGTGAATGGTTTTTTGGGAATTTTTCACTGGTGGAACCGCAAAATTGTAGCCTGAAAATTTGGAGCCCGGTGAAGTATGATATCCACCTTTAGACGTCAATATAACTCATAAATGCATCCAATAGACGCACACAAACACACACAAACACACACACATATACATTTACATGTTTTAAAATTTATATTTATTTAAATATATATATATATATACTCATTCAAATCTATGTTGAGGTGTTTTTTGCTTGTTGGTTGTTGTCATGGTTGTGGTGCGTCAGGACAGTGATTACTATGGCGATTCCTTTGGACGACGTTTGGCGGCCACATGCGAACCTTACGGTACTGCCACGGTGTCCGGTGGAGGCACTACCTTAACGGTGCAGGCGGGATGGGCCGAAATGCCGAAATCGTGGCCTTATCGGAGAGTGGGTTTTTCACTTGAAAACAATAAGATTTGTTTTGAATGATTCATGATGTTCATTTGTCTGGTCAAATTATAGCGACCTCACACGACCTCACCCCAAATGGTGCTTTAGTAAGGGACATCCCCTTTTTTCAGGGAAACCTAGGTTGGTGAAATATTATAATTTGGCCAGATGATTCATGATGTTCATTTGTTCCAAACACATACTGCATTATCATAGTGGAAACTATTGGTTAACATGTGTATTGTTCTGCTTTTTGGTCCAAGTATACTCTGTCAGCTGTTGAGTTTTGAGTTTTGATGTGTTTTATTTCAACTTTCTATTTCAATGATCTTCAATCAATCTCTATGTTGTTGGGGCAATCCTTCATGTATATATATATAATATTTATATTTTTTATTTATAAATACACATGATATGTATATTTTCGCTATTTTATCAGAAGGTTATATCTATGTCTTTTTGGTGAAGGGCTGGTTTTTTTCGGGGGAATTCAGAGGTGTTTCATCAAACGTCCTCCTGAAACAAATCCCCGAAAAAAAAAAAAAACATGTGAAAATTGGATATCTAGGCGGTGGTTTCATTTTTTTTATTTATTTCCATCCCTACCTGGGGAAGAAGGGGTTGAAACCACCAACCAGATATGATATAGCATCATCCCAACACAGGTATTAAACATATTAACATCATGACCCCGAATTTTTCCCCACACAAAAGAAGGACATATAAAACAGGTATAACCTCAGGGGCACTTTTTGTTCAACCAACAACAACAACAACAACACACAGCATGCCATGTACTTTTATGTATTTTTGTGTAATCAAAGTTTGTCAAAGGTTTTTTTTTGCCGAGAAATCGTCAGGTTCGAGCTGTTGGCACTGCCAGCGATGCTTGCGCTGCTGGAAGTTCCATTTCCATGAGCTTGACAGGCATCTCGGAATAGCCTTCATAGCCGCTTTCAGGACGTCGGTTTGAGAGGAAGCCCCGTTGGCTTTTTTTACTGGCTGGTGCGACCAGAAGGGAGCGTATCTACACGCAGCTTTGTGTTGGAGTTGTTTTTTTTCCGGGAATTTTGTATGTATTTCATGAGCCTAGCTTTAAATCTCATGGAATTATAGCACCTTTTTCTTCAGTTTGGATGAACTTCATTCAAGAAACCTGTTTGTTATTCCCAAACATGCCAGACAAACATCCAGTTGATCACCCTGTGCTTTCCCGTTTTCCTCAACCTGGAAGTTTTCTACCCCGTTTTCTCCCGAGGCAATACGGCGACCTTCAGCAGCGTGTCCACCGGATCTTTGGCGTTCACTTTGCAACTCGGGTTCATGCGTAAGGTTTTTCGAAGGATTCGTTGGTGGCCACCGGTTCCGGTGAGGGTACTTGGATGTCCCAGGAAGTTAGTAAATGGTTCGCAAATGGGTTATAACTCCAATATATCCCATTTATAGGTAGGTTATAACCCCTAACTTCCTGGGACATCCAAGTAGCCCTCCCTAAAAACTAACAGCAAACGCCACAACGAAAAGGACATGTTTTCGTTTGCTTGGAAGCATCCAGGCTTTCAGGGAGGCGTTTTAAACGGCTAAGATCTGATGACTTTTGGAGGTCTTTTGCCTGGGGCTGCTTATTTTGGGGAATACCTTGGAGTGACTCAAAGTTTTTTTTGGAATGTGGTGATGTATTCATGTATTCCCTACTGAACTGTCCAATAAGATCCAATGAGAACCTACTTATCTTTTGCAGAGCCTCTGGTTCATCTTGACAATCCAGTGCTAGTCAGAGATACACACAATGTTTAAATCAACTCATCTAATCTCTGAACACAATCCATAAACAACCGGGGTATTTTCCCTGCTACCTGTCCCAATATTTGCCGAGCTTTGTTTGATCTTCACCTCCCTTATGATCAATCAACCCACCCTCTTCCACGCGGCACCTTCAGAAATTAAGGCAAACAATGAGAGATAAAAAGGATCCCACCAATCTTTGTCATATCTTTTCATGGGGTGCTTTGAGGGTCTTTGGCCATTTTGAAATGCACGGATGTATACCCCCCAATGCCACCACCACCCCCAACGGAACTAGCCGGCCTGATTCAGGGGTTATTAACCACCATGGTCCCGAAAAAAAGGGGGCCTTGTTACTCCGAGGGGGAGGGTGGCCTTGGATCAAATCATGATTTGGAGGCAAGTAATTCAGGGCCTTACCCTCCCTGAAACTAACATTTTCGTCTTGAAAATGGAATATGTTGGAATACTCGTATCCTTTTGGGATGGCCTATTTTCAGGGCCTATGTTAGTTTCAGGGAGTGTATTATGACGTTTTTTTCGGGGACGTATCTTTTGACTTGTACGCGCAGTTGATTCATGCATGCCGAGAATGGCACTTGAAAAGAACACGGTTCCCATAATCCGTGATTACTTTTATTATTGCAAGGTGAGTTTCAGGGTGCCTATAAGGGGCTGAAAATCATTTAAACAAAAACTCATCCAATCTTAAGTGAAGAAATCCTGCTGTGTGGTACCAAAGCAACAAAAAAAGAGCAGAAAACAAAACACGATAACCATACCTTGTCATGTTGGTATACACTGCCGTACGCACAACCTTTTATTTCAAACTGGGACTAGGAGTACCCAACGCAGTCATGGAGAGGGTCCTTTGCAACTCGAAACTTCCTGTCTTGAGGGCAACCAACGCTGATGGCGATGCTATTGGCATTTCATACACTGTCACTTGACGGCAAGGTGCAGTTTTCAGAAGCATTGCAGATGTATTTAGATGATATATTATATAGATATATACATATATGGCTGTTTCCGAAAATAGGGATACCCCCAAATCATCTATTTTAATAAGGTTTTCCATTATAAACCATCCATTTTGGGGTACCCCTATTTTTGGAAACATCCATATATATATATTTATGTTTGCACTCTCATCCTATCCACCATTGGTTTAGTCAATCCGAGGTGGACAGTACTCCTGGCGCCAACGTTGTGGTCATTGGTGATCCAATCACCTGGTTCAATGGTTTCCTTGTCTTAAGAAAGCTGATACATGTTTTCTAGGTGGTGGTTTCAACCGGTTTATTACATTTTCACCCTGAATTTTTGGGGAGATGATCATGATGGATCCAATTTGACTTGAGCATAATTTTGTTTAGATGGGTTCGTTCAACCTCCACCTAGTTTTTGTTTTGTCCACACACCATAGTTCATGTTTGACGATACATGAGAACAAGGCCGTCGAACGGTATTTTTTCCCAGTTGAAGCGTTGTGCTTTTCCTTTCCTTGTGAAGCCGTGTTGAACGATGGGGTGATGATTTGTGAGATTGAAACTGATTTAAAGTCAGTTGCCAGTTAATAGTAAAGCAGGAAGATTTTGAATTATTTGCAGCTTTGCCACAAAAATCAGACATGTGATGTTTTCTTCTCTTGAGAAGTATGCCTTTGTGGTTTCAGTTTTAGTTGATGAAAGGATTCCCCACTTTAAAGGGTCATATACAAAGAACATGTTGAATGCAGTGGTCAAAGCTCGTCCCGGCTCATTTTCTGCCTGTCCAATGCTGGGTTTTCATTGATATGATTGATACATTTGTGCTACTATTAAGACCTTGCTCTTGCAAAATGGCCATTTGCAGAAGGAATCGTCTTCCATTCTCCAGCACAACCCCCTCAGCCCCCCCATCCCACATCCCACATCCCACATCTGTCTTTGGTATTTTTTTTGGGTCTCGAAATTCACATTCTAGGAGGAGTCAAGTCAATTTATACATAACTCCTGAAAATAGGCCGGGCCCCAAAAGGAAATTCATTTTCCAACCCTCAATTTTCAGGGGCTATGTTAATTAGTTTCAGGGAGGGTGCGTTTATTTTTATATAGATATATATATATATACACACTAAAACTGGGGCTATTCCATTGGCTATTTAAGTTTACCGAGGGGATACACATTTGTGCTGTTCATGCATACAGATTTATATTTATCTGGGTGTTTCCGAAAATAGGGGCACCCCAAAATGGATGGTTTATAATGGAAAACCCTCTTAAAGTGGATGATTTGGGGGTACCAGCAATTTAGGAAACATCCATATCTATATATAAATCTATGCATGTTTCAGTGGAGTGTTTCGATCCCTCATTTCGGAAAATAAAAGTCTATGTGAGAAGGATTTTTCAAGATCTCCAAGCCTCCAAGTCTCCCCCAAAAAATGGGGGCAGAACTCCAGCTTCACTAGGTGGTGGCAATGGCAACTCAAATATTGTTTTCATGTTCATCCTGAAGGTTGGGGGAAGATTTGAAAATTTGATGAGCATATTTTTCACAGATGGGTTGGTGAAAAACCACCAGCCAACTAAGGTATGAAGTACAAGTTCTGGCTGCCAGTTGGTCAGATGATGCCTCTTTTGGAGACTGCTGAGATGACCGTGCCATGCTGAGAAAACAACGGGCAGTATGATACCAGGGTAGGTAAGTCCCATGCACATCCCATACATCTACATACAAACCTATTCTCCCTCAGATACATGGCCCTGCACCTTTCAAGGCCAACATGGTCGATACTTATATATGACGTCCAATGCGTTAAGGCCATGTTAGATACAAATTTGAAGTTGAGACAGCGAACAAACATTGGAAATATACGTTGAACATATGTTTTTTTTGGGGTTGTTGTTGTTGCTATGTTCGGCCACACGTTTACGGCTTCTTTCCCTCCATTCCCCTCGAGGTTTGGGCGTCCACTTTCCAAGGTGCAGGGGATTGTGTGGCCTGCCGGGGTTTTTCCCTTTGCAAGACTCAATGTCCATGTGGATGCCATGTTTGTTGTCTTCTTGTTGTTGCTGCCGTTGTTGTTGTTGTTGTTGTTGTTGTTGTTGTTGTTGTCGTTGTCGTTGTCGTTGTCGTTGTCGTTGTCGTTGTCGTTGTCGTTGTCGTTGTCGTTGTCGTTGTCGTTGTCGTTGTTGTTGTTGTTGTTGTTGTTGTTGTTGTTGTTGCTGTTGTTGTTGTTGTTACATACACTGTTAGTATTTTCATTTACTGTCTACTGTTCTACAAATCGTAACCTTTCAACACGAGCACCGCAGGCCCAAATGTTGACTATCAATGGTTTGATCGCTTCATGGTGACGGACAAGGTGGGATTGTTCCTCTTTTTTTTCGCGGGGGGGGAGGGAGGGATGGGGTAATGACCAGAATCTTGCTGGTCACTGGATGGGGTTGCATCCCAACATATTGTTTAATTTGTAGATATGATATATATGATATATTATTTGTATATATATTTTTCAAATTTACACATCACATATTTGTTAGGTTGTCCCCCTTTTTCGGTACTAGTGGCACAATGAAGGTTTACATCCGGGATCCCTGAAGCTAAAAAAAATGACAAAACCTGGTGGTGACTAAAAACTGGGAAAGGGGACCAATCCAAGAAGATGATGGGCTTCATATGAATCATGGGAATCAAAGGGTGCCCCCCAAAGCCACTTGCCTGAAAAAAATGTGATTAACCACCATTTTCCCTTAACACGGCCTAAAAATAGGGCCTTCTCTAAGCCCATGTAACAATGTATTTTCTTGACATGTCATTTTGCAGAGGCTCTTGCTGCGGGGTTTCAGGAGTTGCTTTTAAAACCAGATTTATGCCAATGTATTTTCCTGACATGTCATTGCACCCATAATTCTGGTGAGTATAGAAACAGATGAACAGTATATTCAAAGCATGCATTCCCCGAGAAAATATGCCATCATCAAAACAAATACTCCCCACCAAATTACATAGCCCCTGAAACATCATGATCGGAAGATTGCTTTCCTCTCAAAAAATGGTCCCTTTCCAGCTGGTGAACTGACCGCAAGGATGGAGCAGAACTGGTGGACATTAAGGTCAATCGTGTCCTTCCAGGCTGGGGTTGTGGTATCTTCAAAGGGGTGGGCGGAATGCCCCCCCGACGTTCATCTCAAAAAAAAACAAAAACCAAAGTCACCCAAAATACATCAAAGCTTTTCAGATTAGTTCCATGTCGATAATTGCTTTATTTTCACGAGAATTTAGGGCGGCTAAACCCCCGCTCAATGTTGACACATCACATTGTAAGTCTTGACTTCAACAAGAGCATCCTTCAGCACGTTTAACAAACAATTATAGACAGCCAAAGTGGTGGAATAGTCTGGATTTTTGCGGGTCAGGATGATATAATTAGTCCTGAACGTGCTAGAACTCGTGGTAAATCCTGATAATTTTGTTGGACAACTCCTTCCGCCATCGTGCAATCGCTGAAATCATGAGGGTTTTGGAGGTCCCTGTCGATTCCATAGGGAGTGAATGTAGTGTCAGGAGCCAGCTTTTGTCGTAGATGTCAACGTTGCCGGTTTGCCCGATTTAATGAGACTACACCCCTGAAAATTAACATGGAACCCCAAAATGGAGGTTTGGAAGATGAAATTCTATTTCAATTGGGTGATTTTTAGGTTAGTGGCACTAACGGTCATTGTTAGTGGCAGTTTAACGGTTTTTGGTTCCCTCAAAAAAATCCTGTGCTTAGTTGTTTTTTGTTGGGAATGTTTTTTTTTGCCTCCTGTGACACTGCTGACAGACTTGCAGGTTCCAACCGTTCCCAGTTTCACAACAACTTCAATCAGCTGGACATCAAGATGAGTGGCAAGCAAATTCGTCGACGCGGCATCTCGGACCTTGAGACACATATTTTGACAAGTGACCTGAAGTAGTTGGGGAATCCAAGGGGAAACCCCCAAAGAAAGAACCGGCCTAACTTAAGGGCCAGCTGTGTTACAGTATTTATTTCATCACCATTGTCACGGGAGGGGTGGCATCATTGGGTGATTTTTTCGGGTGGGTGAAGCCGTGCACCTCCATTACTTTGGGTTCTGTTTCAATGCCCGGAAAGGTTTTTTGGGGGGTGTAGTTATTTTTGGGTCCCATGAATCGCGTCATTGTTTTGTTTTCCTTTTTTGGCATTCAGGTAGTTACTAAGCCTTTTTGAAGCATTCGTCTAGTGACGGTAGCTTTGAAGGGGGGTGGAATTCGGGATTCTCATTGATGAAGGGCGCTGATAAAAAGCCGCCAGCTGGTTCACGCTTGTATTTTTTTAGTATCGACACCACACAAGAAGCACCGACCCGCAGACACACTCTGCAAATTTATCCATAGACTGGACAATAAAGTATACTTACTCTAACATTCACTTTGTTTATTTGCTATTAGATGTGTGCATAGCTTTCTTTATATGATTTCACTTCTTCACTTGTTCATTCATTCATTCCTTCCTTCCTTCCTTCAATTGATTAATTCCTTGATTCAATCAGCATTCATTAACCTGACAAGATTTTTTGCAACAGATAGCAACAGCTGGTTGGTAACAGGTTACTAATACGGGATTTACTGTAATAAAACTACCAATTTTCAGAGGTAGTTGATATTTTATATAGCTATGAATTCTCGGATCCCAGAACTCATAGGGAAAATGGTGGCACCCTTGGGATGGTATTTTTTGGGTATATCAGTATATCCCCTTTTAAAGGGCTCCTTGCACCTGGTAAACAACTTGGGGCCCTCCATTTGAAGGGGTCCCCACCATGTTCCCTATTTATTCACTATGGAAGAAATCCTGCACCAGTTGAGGTTGGTAGTTCGCCCCTTATTTACAAGGGGTTTTTACATCCCAGGTGGTGTAGGATATCTTCCATCAACAGTATCACATTATCATTTATCATGAGAAACCCCCACCAACCAAGCCATTTCTGATGTCAGGAGAACAACTTTTCGGAGTGAATGGTGACAGCAAGCCAATCAAGGTTGGCATTGGTGCACGTCCCTTCGGCTTCCGTTGGTTGTTGTTTTTGTTGTTGTTTTTGTTGTTTTTGTTGTTGTTGTTGTTGTTGTTGTTGTTGCTGTTGTTGTTGTTGTTGTTGTTGTTGTTGTTGTTGTGGTGGTGGTGGTGGTGGTTGTGGTGGTGGTGGGTTTGCTTAAAACACCCATTTAACGGAGGTTTCCACTTCTTTCGTTTGAATCAGAGTGATTCAAACAAATATATCGCTTCTTTTTGCAACTGGGATGGTGGGACCCAGGGGTTCTCAAAAGGGTCTCCCCCACGAATTTTTTGAAACACTAAATGTTGAGATCTGCAGTGCAAACACTCATCACAAAACCTTAACTACCCTGTGATATCAATGTATTTTCCTAGTAGAAATATAAGGGAGCTAAAGAACCCCATAAAGAATCCTCAAAATCAGAGGGTAAGTCAAGGTGTTAATCCTCTTTTTTAAATGCTTGGATGACACCACCCCGAAACCATCGCAAAAAATTGATGGAAAAACAGAGGCTGAGTTTTTTGAGATTTTTTGGGGGAGCAATAGACGCGCCAATGGAGCAGTGATGTAAAAGCCAAAAAAAAGGGTGATGTTTACTTGAATGTCCCAGGAATTTTGCAAATACACTCCGATAAGCTAACATAGCTGGCTGGAAAAATGGACCCCTTGAAGATGTACTTCCTATTAAACATGGGGATATTCCATTGCTATGTTAGTTTACTGGAGGGTAGTTAGTAAAATGGCTTATTTCACCTACCTACTTATAAATCAGGTATATTGAAGTTATAAACCCACTGATCCTAACCTTTGATCCTAACTTCTTGGGACATTCAAGTAGGTTCCATGTCAATTTTCCGGGGAGATATTTCACACCTCCAAACGAGCAATGAAGAAATACCTTTTTGTTTAGGGTATATAGGGGATGAAATACCCGCTTACATAGTGGTTACAATAAGCCAATGTAAAGATCTCGATTAACCAACCAGCATCATGAAATATCACAAGGGTTTTGATCACTGCTTAATAAGATGTTCATCGTTCTCAACAAGTGCAAGGGTTGCATTAGAGTTTGGTCTATATTTTTCAAGCTTCCTCCAGGTAGTTGCACCGTTTCACCCATCAAAAATGTTGCGATAATCGCCATTTTTGTCGTTGGAATTCTCGAGGGCAGGCGATGCCTTTTTTTGGGAATTATTTTGGATGGCATGGAATGGGAAGAACATATTATCTGGGTGGTGGTTTCAAATATTTTTTTATTTTCATCCCTATTTGGGGAAGATTCCCAGTTTGACTAATATTTTTCAAACGGGTTGAAACCACCAACTAGTTATGAAAGATATGGAAATCGAAGGCCATTTGATGAAGTTTTATGTTTCTGCCAATCGGATATAGATAAGTAGATTTAGGTTGAATCGGATATGTTTGATGCCATGATCAATCCATTTCATCTATGTGCGGATCGCTGCTGAACTGAAGTACATTCAATGCATATATTTATTTAAATCTTTACATATACAGTATATAATGCATTCACGAGATGGGCATTTTGTCCAAATTGATTTCTCTCTCCCTCTCTTTCCCTTTTCCAAGTTTGTAAATGTAGATACTATATTTGAACAAAACTCCTTGCCGGGCGAAAAACCCCTCTCAATTTGACACGAAACATTTTGGCAACCCGGAAGGATTTTTTGGCGATTCAAAAAAAACCAAGCATGGAAACATATGTCAAGCCTTGAACCCTCCCTGAAACGAACAGCTCGCACCTGAAAATGTATGGTTGGAATAGATTGGAATCTCAGATTTCTTTTCAGTGAGCTATGTTACTTTCAGGGAATGTACCCTCCAGGAAGCTAACATATCCCCCAAAAATGGGCATTTTGAGTCGATGATTTTCCGAACTTCCCGTTTGGTGGGATATGTATCCATCCCCTGGAGGGTACATCAAAATGGCCCATTAGTGGTAGTATCTACATCTATCGGTCACGTGTTTTTGGACGAATGGGGCACCACTGAGGTCGCGTGAATCCCCCACGTTTTCATCACAGTCCAGTCCTGGAATTTGTGATGGCACCATGGTTGCATCAAATTTCGGGATGAAATTCTGTAGGTCAAAATATGTTGAGATCAGATAAGTTGAGATACGTATCTCTCTACAATATGGATGAAAGATCTTGAAATATATTGGCATTTATATGGGCGTTTCCTTAAATGGTGGTACCCCCAAACACCCCAAAATGATCATTTTTAGTAGGAAAAACCATAGACCATTTTAGGAAACCCCCATATGTGTATGTGTACACTTGGGTGACTTATAGTCCCATCATGCGACCGATATCCCCCAAAAGATAGTTTAGTGAGGGAAAATCCCCTTACAGTATTTCAATTTCAGGAAAAAAGGTGGTACGCCGTACTATAATTTTCCAATGCCTATATTTTTGTTTTTGTCATCAGTCTAGATATAGATATATTATGGTATATAATTTGCATATTTGAGTTTTATCATCATTGAGAATTGCTCCCTCTGTTTTGTTTGCGCAGCAGCGACCACACCACCAACCCAAACCCCATGTTGTCTTTGAACACATGGAGATCCTTTCAACCCAGCATGACCTTAGTTAGAGTTTCATCCGCAGAATATCTTCGGCACATGTCAGGGGACATCCCAACACTTCGTTGCCGACCACCGATCAGTTCGTGGCTGGAGCCATTGGGGATTACGTCCCAACTTTTTAGGGATGATAATAAGCCATGATAAGGATCCTTACAAAAATCAATCAGGATTTCTTGGTTCATGTAATGTTGCCGGGTTCAATGTTTTCTTAATTTTTGCTCACGTGGACACAATGGCGAATAATCCCCTTAACAACCGTGAAATTCACCCCGTGATATGGCCGGCTATTTCCTGGGTGAAACTTGACATTGGTGGAAGAAACCCTTAGCTTTCCTGTGAATTTACCATACTTGGACTATCATCCCAGTCAATAAGTCGTTAGTAATCAACATTTACAAGCCATGAATGGCCATTTGGAAGGGGTCACCCTACTGAAAAGAGGATTTATCAATACACTATGAACCATGCCTATTGACCACTTTACAAGTCTTGGGAGGATCCTCCAAGAAAAACGAGGTGGAGAGTGATTCAATCTCCTTCATGGTTCATGGCAGTCATGCTGGTGCTGAATTCCCTGGCGACTTCGAAAAGCAGGCGCGAAAATCGACCCCGGGGGTGGATGGAATCATTTTAGATGTATCAGAGATGAGATTTGAAAAGCAGGGATAGGATAACAATATGTCATTCACATGTGGGTAGGATTGACATATAATGACGTGTATATATATATATATATACATTTACATGTTTTTCATGCTTAGATATGTGTGTCTGTGTGTCTTTATTTTTTTGTTCATCATGATGATCATGATCAATCATCATTGCTTTGTTTTTAAAACATGTTTTTTGCACAGCTGATGTGATGGGCATTTCGCAGATCGAAATTCTGGCTTGTGAAAAGAGTATCCCAGCAAGAAGTGAACATTGCTTTCCGCAGTAATTTTTCTGGTCAAATTATAGCGACCTCACACGACCTCACTCCAAATGGTGGTTTAGTAAAGGAAATCCCCTTAATTATTTCAGGGAAATCTATATAGGTTGGCGAAATATTATAGTTTGGCCAGATTTTTGCATCCATAGCAACTATTCTCCTAGACCGGTTTACCTTTGCTCTGTTGGTGGGGGCTGCCGTCGGCAAGTGTTTGTTTGAAGAGCTTGTTTCCAGTTGGTTTGGATTCCATGATCTTTTTTGCAGTCGGGAGTCTTTAGGGTTTGCTATATGTTATATGTTCCTTTTTGCTGAGTTTTGCGGAGTTTTAAACATCACCACTAGGGGTTAAAAGGATTGTGGTGTTTACGTGGGACGTTTGTTGGCAGGCCGGGTAGGCAGGAACAGGGATTCCTGTTCCTGCCTTTTGGGGGTCTTTTATCTGACCACTTGGTTTTTCAAAACTGTTCCCTCCTCTATAAGAACAAACTGTTCAAACACGGGAGTTTAACAAGATCTCCAACCATTTCTGTTGTCAAATCCTCACAAACGGAGTTTTCCCGACCCTATCCCCCCCCCCCCCAATGAAAAAAAAACAACATATTTATATGTATATATGTTTATATTAGTACATATATTTTTATTTTTACATATATATATATATACCTGAAGAAACCAATGTACTACTTTTTTTTGGTTTTTCCCAATGACCAAAATAAATTGATCACACAAAATATTATCGGTCATAAGAAAAAAACACTACATACACATGCCAACAAAACCAATCAAACCTGTATTATACACTACTCTTTACAACTTTCAAACCCTTCAATGACCTTCAACCCTCCAAAGCAGCAACATACTTCGGCCATCCCTTTTGACCACACTCCCCACTGCATCCCGTACGAAGATCAATGCCACAACCTCTTCATTTCAACAAGGTATTTGCGAATTGTATTCAATGGCACAGTAGATGGGTGAGTTGTTCTTGACATACGACTGCAAACACCTACAAAGTCCTCCATCATAGGTGTTGCAAATGCAGCAGGATTCCACACCCAAACTTGATTGCTAGCAATGGCTTCTGAAATTTCCTGCTCCCAGTGGCATGTGTAATGATACTTGGGAGTAAAACCAAAAAGGCACCAACGACGCTCGTACCAATACTTAGCCAATTTGGAATAAGAAACCAAGAATTGTTGTAAGGCATTCCTAGCCGCAATTTGTCGAGCCCTGTCCATGAATAGCCGTTCTATCCCAGAAAGCCCCGAATAGCACAACCTTTGAAACTCATCAAGCCCCACAAGACCTTGATATGCAAGATCTAGAGCTGTTGAACGTTCCCAAGGCATCGTGCCAATCAAATCTATGAGCCATTTTGTTAAGACAGTGCAATCAGAGGCCTTGCAATTGCTATCAGGGAAGTCTCGGTTCAATTTCCACTGCAAGTTTTCTGGTGTAAATTCTTTTAAATCTCTCATGGTGTTCCCCGTGCACCGGAGCCAAGAATCAAACAGCCTATACGCTGCTTCCAAACACCTGTCTTTCCGCAAACCATTCCCTGGAAATGGTGAAAACAAATCAAGCGGCCCAGCCATCATGCAAACAATTGATGCACAAAAATTCCTTCCAACACCATGCGGAACCATGTGCATGAGGTCAAATCGAACAAAGCATGGGTGAGCACCACGGGGGATTGAAAAAAAGGGGTGCTTTGACGTAGATACCCACGGAACTGACTGGAAAGTTGTGCAACGCCATGCTGCGTTCTCAGAGCAATCTTCGAATGGAATAGTTGACGTATTTGCATGGCAGTGGGGGCAAATACTTTTGCACAAATGAGCCCTCAATGATCCACAAACCTTTGTTTGAAATGGATGGTCCCCAGCAAGGCCAAGACACACAAGGTAGAAGCGCTGATTACCAACTGGAATTCCTTGATAGTAGCATTTGGTAAGTGATCTCCCACATTCCTTCATGAACCGATCAATGACAGGATTGCCAGCTGCAGTTCCATCATTGTAACCGGAGTAGAACTTGTGGGGACATGTCGTGATAAGAAACAACCTATCAGTTGCACCAACACCAACTCGCAACAAGGGGCCCCAACACACATGAAGCACTGGTTTCCTTCGATGCCCCACCCCCTCATCACCATGGACTAGTACTGGAATGCACCGGCAGAGCTCTTCTGGGTCTGAATGGTCCTTGTAAACGTCGTGGTTTTTATCAACCTCGGACTTATTTTGACAACCCTTCCACCCCAAAAACTCGGACAAACTCTTAAAGCCCCAAAACACTATACGAAAAACACGCAATATCACAAAGTCGCAAAAAGACTGCATCATACAACAATCGAACAAGAAGCCGATTTGAATCGCTCCCAAAAGCTACGAATTTCAGACTTCCAGCATGCATCATCATTAATGTTGCACCCCAGAAGTTTGTGAGAATACTCGGAGCTTAGCAAATAGGAGGCCATATCCCAAATCTGCACCATTGGATGTTTCTGCAACCGTTGCACTTTGCACCGTTTCCTTTTGCAACTACCATTGCGTTTCCAGTAAGAATATTTGACCTCCAAGGGAAAGGAAGAAAGTGACCAGTGACCCCTAACATCCCAAACAATCTCAAACATAACCCTTTGACATTATTTATAATCACACAACCTGTGACACCGTAAAATCAGGCACACTAAGCCCATATCAATACCCTTTACACCAACAGATGGGATGGAGAAAAACTTGATGCGAGATGCGTGAAACCAACAAACAAAAAATTCCAACCTATACACTAGTGATTTCAGACATTATACATTGGCGTTACAATTTGCAAATATAAAGACAAAATGAAACATCATATTGCCAACAGTAATGTATCAACACTGATTGCTATACCTAAAGTTTTTTCTCTTTGGTCATTCCCAACCCCTTGGAGAAAGGAGATTGGTGCTTGCAGCATGTACCCAGTAGTACGGAAATGATTTGCAAGATCCCGGTTTTTGTTGCCAGCACGTTTCGAATCCAAAGCTGCCATCTCATCCATGTGCACCTTTTCCGGGCACCACTTGGCAATGCCTGCAGTGTTCTTGGCCTGCTTGATAGCAGAAGTAGCCGAAGTTCCCTCAGAGTATGATTTTTTTTGGATCAAGGGATGACTTGGGGTAAGGAGATCTTTAGGTGCATGAATGTTACATCGATAAGTATACTTTTAATCCATACAACTTGTGTTGTTGCTCCCCCATTCCTAGTATCACCGTCACCCAACACATGTTGCTTGGAATGATTTTTGAACCCCCAAGAATACGCCAAGTGACAACATAGGTTTTCAAAACATCAGCGACGCAGGGCGGGACTTGGACTGTGCCACCTGCGTGGGCCGGAAGGATCAAAAGTGAAGTAGCTTGATCAAGATAGCTGTGTATTGAATCAATAGATCAAGAATTCTAAACCGAAAACTTCCAGGATATTTCCAAAGCACTCACAAACTACAGACCAATACCTTGCCCATTTTCCACCACAGTACAGGTTGTTTATAGGATGTTGCAGGCCACAAGCCAGCATAATCATCATGACTCAGGCTCCCATGTTTAGTGGTTTACCACACCTGTGCAAGTCTAGAAAAACACATTATGAGATATCACTTTCTCAAGCTTAAGCTCGATGATAACAAAATAAGAAAATGACTCACTTCACAATTTCGGTTTACACCACCACTTCAGAGCCATGAATCCGCGAAAGCCCAATGTCTGTCCAAGACATTGCTACTTTGAACCTTGACCAGCATTGGTCCAAAACTGAAAACCTGGGAAACGATCCTTCACTCAGTAGGAGAAGGAGAAGCTTTGGGTTTTGCTTTTGCCTTCGAAGCTGTCTTCACAAAATGGGTCCTTAGCTTAAGTGGCCCCGACCATCCAAAAAAACAAGTACAATAACTCGACTATCCCTTAAAATTTGAACATGGAAATTCCAAGTAGTTCCACTGGGGATACTGGAGTGTATAGTCTGAATTTCTGCAAAGTTAGATTACTGGCGGGTGAAATCTTGAATCTTAGGAGTTGCAAGCACGTCAACTTGTTTGCATGCAAGTCTCTTCACCTGTGAGTGCGCATTGGTGAACTTGATGCACCTTGCATTCAGTTTAGAGAGGCCATGTTTTTTACGCCAAGAAAAAGCTATATACCCAGGAAAACTTGTTTCATGATAGAACCAGTATAGACCTGAGAGCTTGACGTGACCCTAACCTTTTCGCAAAGAGCCACAAAGGCTTTCTTCCTCACAGAGTGAAACAAAAAGAGCGCCACGTCTAAGGAAAGATGGATTTGCGAACGGGGACCATTTGATTCAGGCCGGCTGGGGTGACTCAGATTTAGCCAAGACTCTCCCGGCCAGCTTCCGTCAGCTCAACATTGGTGATTTGGGTGTAGAGGTCAGAGAGCTCACCTGTCAAACCAAGTTCCGGTGTAAAAGGACTTCTAGCATAAACTATAAATGGTTCTTCCTTATTGGTAGCAATGTTGCAAATTTTGAATGGTTGATTCATGACAGCATGGCTAGCAGCCTGCAACCTTGGAAAGAGCATCCAAATCATTCCTTAGATGAGATGCAAACAGCATAGATCACGGGGGAAGGTATACATCCAAAGTTTGGTGACCGCAATTCTTCAACAAAAGTCCTAGCCACCCTCCAAAAAAAAGTTGAATATGTTGCTGTACAGCCGAAAGTCTGATAATCCTTGGCATTGTCCTTCTCAAGGCGTTCTTTCGAGGATTTCAACAAAGCCTTCCTATTGAGGCAAGCCTTCTTATATTGTCCAATATATTCAACCAAGGACTCTTCCCCTTCAACTGATGGGAAGTCATCAAGTTTTTTTTTCTTACGGGTCTCCCCTCCTGGCTTATTATTTTCCCCCTCTTCCTCAGCTTCTTCTAAGAGTATGTCTCCCAGAGAAAAATCAGTGTCATACAATCCGATTTCACGCATCTCACTTTCAAGTTCTTTGATCTTCTCATCTCCGGCTTCAACATCATCCCGGGTTTGCACCAAGTACTTCAGAGCAGTCTGGTCATAAATGCATTTCCTACAGGGACCCCAAACGATGCGAAAGGAGATCCATCAGAAAAATGGGATGCACAAGTGGATATTTATAAGTGTAAGGTCAAAGTCTATTAAAATCACTGAAGATATCAAATCTATAGGATCACATTTATTATTATCATCATCCACCCAGATTGAAACGGTTGAAATAACCACCCAAATAAGGGGAACAAGCAAATTGAAATCAACCTTTTTTTTGTTTTGGCCAAAGCCCTGTCTTCGTCATCTTGCGCTTAGTGCAGTACTTGACAGCACCAGCAATCTTTGGCCTCAAAGATCCAATGTTTCGATGGGTAGATGAAAATGGAATTCTGACCTAAGAAAGAATCAATCATCCTTTGTTTCCTTTGGGGTGTTGGGGACAAACGCTGAGCTGAGTTGATCATTTGCTAGGATGATCATGGGATCTAAAAACGATTTTTTTAATGGCTTTGAAGTTGACTTCATATAAGACCAGTTGATCCTGCACATATTCTTGGTGATTTTTTTTAACAAGAAAACAAGGTTGCAGTTGTTAAGCAAACCAAATGACTGGGACCATTTCAGAATGGTGCCCATTTCTTCTTCTGTATGCCACGAATATCCCTGAAGATTCCGCCGCCATTGACGGCTACGCTGACGCAAGGTAACCAGCGCCTCGAGCTTTGCCTGGCACGGGATTCCAAAGCAAAACGTTTGGAGTACATTTTGAAGGGAATGGTGTAAACACTAAAGCTCTTTCAAAAGGTGGTCTCCATATAATAGATCCCCCTATCTTGTAAAGTTCTATCACTAAGAGAGGGTCAATACCACATGCTGAGGTAAAGCTACATTACCAACAGGGTAACAGATGTCCATGTTGAATACGCCTTGTTCTTGTTGAAGTCGTCTTGGGGGCGGTAACAACGGCAAACAAAGTCCTTGAGAAGCTGATCGCGCTTTGTTCCACCTAGTCAGGGAAGAGTATTTGCATGTGTGGGCATACACCCCGTCATTTTTGGTGTCAACAAAAATTACCGGAGAAACTGTTGAAGATAAGAGAGTGTTTGCTTTATAAATTGTGTTTGGTCATCCTCTAAAAATCTCCCCACCTTCATGCCACATTTTGTAAATCTCTGCATCACATCCCTTGCTTTTTGTAATCCGGTAGAGAGAGTGCCAGGCTTGGGGGTGGGTAGAGCTGGTGAACCTTTGGTCTGAGGTTGGAATGAGAGCTTGCGAAGTTGGCTCAGGCACCCTTTCGGTGGGAGCTGGGCTCGGCGTGGCTGGTTCACTGGTGTTTTCACGTGGGGTAGCACTTTTCTGCGAAAACTTGGCTAACTTGTTTTTCAACAACTCTTTCTTTTTACTTTCAGTCATCCCTTGAACAGACGAAGGAGTTGTTGGTGACTGTTGCTCTTTGCTATTCACAGATTCGGTTTCGAATTGTTTTTGCATAGCACGACTTTTCTCACGCAGGTCATCCAAGATTTTTTGTTCATCGCTAACAAGTTGCATCCGTTCTTGAAGTTGTTCGCTAGCTATTGCAAGTCTAGTCTCATGCAAACACCTGTCTTCCTCCATGTCAAAGATTTCATCATCTATCTTGCGACGTTTTTGACATAATTCATCTTCCAATTGTTTCTCTGCATGACGTTTCCTTTCATGGACTTCTTCCAAAAGTTGTTTCTCCAGTGACATCATCCTTTCGTTTAAGGCTACCACCATCTCATTTTCTAAATCAGCCAACCGGCCCTGAAGCTCCTTTTCTTGGGCAGGATCCACATGAGCATCCACTGGCTGAGGAGGCTGATGCTGGGGAGGGCTGGGAGGTTCTACTGGATGTTGTGGGTCCTTTGGTGGATCATCATTGTCGGCCCCCTTTTCTGCAGGGGTTACGGTGCCGCCAGCTGAACCACTGGACCATCCTAGGCATATCATGGTTTTGAAACCCTCACCTTTACTTATGAGCATAGAGTTATAGAATAGGGACGTGACTTGATGAGACATTTCTAAAGCATCATAAACAAAATTGGCAACAGAACACTTCATTCCTAGTGGGAAGGTTGCCAAAACCCTTTTTCGAATCAAAAAGAAAAAACCAGATGCCCATTCTTGATTTACCCCCTCAACATGTGTAGGCGAGGTTCCTCTCTTGAGTTGGTTGGCCGATAAAAGAATTTCAGCTTTAAGTGCCACACTTTCCGGAGAATCACCCAATCCCGAGATCAATGCGGTGGTCTCTGGGGAAAAGCAAGCGAAAGGGTCTCCCACAGTCTCCCTTTTTACCTTGGAATGACCCAAAAATTCAAGGTGATGTTTCAAAGTCATATTGTAAAACCAGAATGATCATCAATTATATGTTGTAGGCAAGAAACACCATGCTTTCGATCAGGGGTAGCCGGCTGCGGCTGCTCAGCCAACTTCTTAGACCCCGCCACCAAACTTTCACAAGATGTGCCAGTCTCCATGGGACAAAAGGCAAAACAATCCCAGATGAAAACTGAACCACAGTCGGGCTGAGGTACATTCAGGCACACTCAAAACAAAATCCCGACAGATACAATGTATAATGATGTTATAACCCCATAAATCTTTGACCAGCTGTTCCAAACTCACCAAACCCTCCAAAATGTTTGCACCCAGCACTTGCAAGGCGGGGGCAAGTGGAGGCACCTGGTGATGTCGAGGAGGCTGACGGTGTCGATGTCACAGAATTGGAAGCACCTGTCGATAAAGGTATACCGGAGGAAAAAAAATCTTACGCATTCTTACGCATTCTTACGTGGGTTTTTGGTTTTCTCATTCAAATTTTTGGTTTTCTTACGCATTCTTACGCCATGATTTTTTTCACTTTCAAGCATTTTGAAATGATAAGGTGATATTGCAAAATCGTTGAACAAAAACAATGACTAGGACTCCAAGGAAGAACTGCTGGCAGTAGGACAAAGGCAGTCCAAACTATTTTGCTCCATTCAGCGGTCAGAACCACTTTTCCCTCTAAATCTCTAAAGGCTTGGTAGCGTCCCCAGGAAATTAGAAGAAAGAAATCATATACACCTTTGGGGTGCAAAAGTTTAAGGTTATTGTTATTTTCTCTTGGTTATATACAGCCCTCTTGGTGATGTTTGCCGTACTGCGGACCTAGTGTTCCCTTTGGGGACGCCCCAAGGACTCAAGTTGAAGGTGCCTTGAGCCCCCCAAACAAAACATCAAGTGTAAATTTGCTTGGGACTTGCATGTGTTTATTGGAAGCCAAATATTGAATTACAGATTCCATCTCAGCATGTTCCCATAGCTCGGACTGAGCCATAGCGGCAAGAACTGTTGGTGCAGAAGCCGGTCCAGGATCCTGCTGTGGAAAGCTTTGACAAGGGGGAATGTGCAATGGTAGAGACATACGATACATGATTCCCCCCAAAATATCGAAACTTGTTGGTGTATCCGAATGGCAAGATTCCGTGCATTTATCATGACATGGAAACTGAAGCCTTTGTTTGTTGCTAGTGGGCCTGTGGGTTCTTCAAGGAAGCATGCTGACTTGGAAACTGCTCAAAGAGTTGAGCAATCCTCTTCCCAAATTTCACCGTGTAAGTCCTTAGCGTATATGTTTTTCTCGAATCACAATTTTGCACAGGGACATGGTTACAAAAAAACCCATCAAATTTGATGACATATAAATACCATAAGGGCCAAGAAGCTGGGATTTCTTAAGCCGCTTCTTAACCCCAGTCACCCGCTTTTGTCCACGGGAGTCTGTAGTGACCTTTGCAAGACCAACCGCTGTTTCCTTTTGCTCCTGCCAAACATGGCATTTCCAACACCATCGAAAAGGTACTTGTGAAACATGAAACTTTGATTATCACAGCTAGCTGGCGGACTTACAAGTTCAAAGCACCATTGTATATATTGTATAATCCTGAAATATTCTATGTTGCGAACTAAAATTCATTTTGCTAGTTCCAAGCTCCTTCGACAACTTTCCAAGGTGGAGTTGCATGACAGTGCGACTGTTAGACCAAAGGTTTGTTGGTTTCAACGATTCTGATCCATAATGCCTCATCCATAGCCTTTGCCTGTAGACCTGGGCCCACAGTTTGTCAAAATTGTGGGGTTGCTAGAGATGTTTTTTATTTGGCCATGATACATTCTGAAAGGCGGCTTTAGAAGCCGGCTACCGTTCCCATTTTGGAGCCCCTAGGTTTCATGAGTATCACCTTTTTGATTTGAGAAGATCCCCCAAAGGAAAAACATGTAGCTCCAAACAAGCCAGGTGCAAGATGGTATCTACAGAAGGAGGACTGAAATGGGAATGGGAAAGCGCACAGTGGATCCCAAATTTGTATCATACGGATCATGGAAAATAGTGGTGATGTATACTGTAAACAACGCAACCAAGAAGCAACAGCAATGTATTTACAGAAGTAACGCCACTGCGGGAAGAAGCGGAATGCTGATCCCCCCGGCTGCTCGAGAATAAAAGTATGCCCAAGAGCAACTAGAAGCCAACAAATCAGTATCGACCTCAGTTACTACAAACAGGTATTGCAAAGTGTTTCTTAAACATCTTTGCTTTCAACTTTTTTTACCTACAGATCTAAAAAGCTGGACAGAATAACAAAAGCTTTTGATCATCCATCACAAGGGACCGAATTGCCAACATGTTTCCTTCTTGGACAAAACCTTTGCTGGGATCTCCTAGTGGAAGCATGAAATTACGTTTGGATTGGGAAGCCGCTAGCCAACCCATCGATGAGCAAACAGGGGCCAAGATCCCCAATGACCCCGGCTCCAACCTCAACACCGCCAAGAGGGCAAGCCTAGGCGAATGGAGTCGAAGGTCATAGTTTTGAAAAAAACCAAACGCGAAACGAAAAGCAAGCAACCTTTGGATTGTTTTTGAAATTGAATGGAACAATGAAAGGTAAAACTGGGGATGAAATTCAGCTAAAAGGCCCCATCCCTGCAGGTGTAAGTAAATCCATAGCTCTCCCACCATAGATAAAATCACATGAAACTCCAGGCAAGGAATGAGCTCGGCAGGATTTGGACACATTCGCTTCTCCAGCAAAGAGCTCGATAAACCTCCATTCCTTATACGCAAATTGAAAAGGAATTCGTATGGTGGGTGTTCCAGGTTTTCTGGGAAAGCCTAAATATTCAACATCAGTGTGGGGCCCTTATCAGCCAGGTTGCTCGAGACACATCCAGGTTTAGTGACCATAGAAGCAGGAGAACACAAAGAGCCAGTGCCTTTCAAACAGCATAAGGATGAATAAGGGGGCCACCCTATGATACACCAACAAGAAAAAACATCTAAAAACAAAATCAATAGGCCATTGTTTCACAACCAGCCTTGGGAGCTCTGACTTTGTACAGCCGTCGAAGTACTTCTTCGGCATCCCAAGCTCTCATAGCTGCACTATCCAAAGCACCCACACTAGTGAGATCTATGGTGACTGAGTTTTGACAAAAGCTGCAGGATTGGTGAAACAAGTGGAGATCTTCAGAATGCACAGGGGGATACAATATCTTATTATTCACTATCCAATATATTGTACCGTGGGATTATATACTATAAGCCGATTCAAAGGAGCAGCCCACCACCCAGCCCAACCACATTAAGAGAGTTTGCACCTGACGCTTCCAGGATGAACCGCGAAAGGTTGGAACATCCTCGAGGCATGGCATGACCTTGGCAGCCGGTTTCTGTGAGTGGATCATGATTTCTTTCCCAAAAAGGCTTTGCTTTCTGAAATGATGTCATCTCTAGATTTCTTTTTTAAATATGCATGAAAAACACATGCATCTTCAAGAAATCTTGGGCAATGTACGGTCCAGCTGATGCTATGCAAAATCATGTGCAGATATGGGGGTGCAAAAGATGTGCAAAAGCATTTTGAATTTTCCCAGGCAGCTTCTAAAGAGATGTAATACCGCTTAACTACCCTGTGGCGAAAGCCACAAGGATCAAATCAAGGTGCAAGTTTCATTGCCCCTTGAAAACCCACTTGGAAACACAGCTACGTATACATTATGTATAGCTGCATAGTCACGTCACACTTCCAGGGTGGCACATGGAAATCAGAAAACAATGAAAATATCTTATCAACAGTAGTCTTTAATAGAATGCAATCTCAAGCATCAATATGTGTTTTTGCAGTCTATGAAGCGTTTAAATTAAACAACACCACCACCAGTGTCACGCAGTTTGCCCCAAAATGCGATCAACTTCCGCAGCGAGCTCCTCGGACAGGCGGTCATCAAAGCTCCTCTCAGGGTCTGAGAGCCATTGAACCTGAGCGGAATGCGGAAGAGGTCGTTAGGTTTCAAGAAGCTGGGTTGATCAAACACATCACATACATGGCACTAGTGCCTTATACATTAATACTGCACTAACAGAGTAACCACAAAATTTGCAGCTTCAATGTTCTTCTTCATGTTGGGTGTGGTAACCAACCATACATGACGCCCATCAGCCCTGTGTCGAACACCCACATGGCATCGACTCCAATAAGCTTCAAGACGGTACTTGTCATTGCCCATCAAAAGCCTAAGCTCCGTAGAGAACAATTGATGTTGGATAGAATTTTTAGCACATACACACAACACAAATTACCGCATTGTTTGCACAGCTGTATTTTCAAAGACACTCCCATGATTTTGGGAAACGGAAAAAATTTAAACCCATGGTGGAAAAAAACAAAGGCTATATCAGGCTGAAAGGCTTTTTCAAATCAGGTCTTTGGTCTTCTGGGACTGGCTGGCATTTTTCTTCTTCGTCTGCATTCTTGCGTTTGCTTGCTTTCTTGCGTGTGTTTCCCGTTTCGGCTGCTTCTGTGGCTGGCGGGGTTTTACTTTTGGCCTTGGCCTTGGCCTTGGCCTTAGCATCTGGCTGGTGGCTGGTGGCCGGTGGGGTTGTTTGTTTTCGTCGTTTTTTGGCTTTGACTTCTTCTACATCCTCCCCACCCTTTTCCTCACCACCTGCTGGGACCTCTGCCTTCTTTGGTTTGGTTGCCCTAGCACGGGCTGGTCGGGATGGAGCTGGACCCTCACTTTCTGCCTTTGCCTCCGAAATATCTTCAACAACAGGAGCCTTCCTTGTACCTCTACCTCCGCGTCCCCGGCCTCGACCTCGACCTCGACCTTCACCCTTACCACCTTTACCCTTTTCACCTTCATCCTTACCAGTTTTTTTGTTTGCCTGGGCATTCCTCATTTCACGTTGTTGTTGACGAGTAAGGAGTTCATCATCCTCAACCTCCTCAACTTCCGCCACATCAGGTTCCTGGATTTCATCCTTTGGGGTATCCTTTGGGGTAGGATCCTTTAAACCCTCCTCACCATCACTTTCCCCCAGTGCAGGTGCTTGATAAGGGTCATTGGCAATGGGTGCTGTAGGTTCGCGATCATCATCTTCATTTGGGGTGTCACCTAGCATCAAAGTCTTGGCCCGTAGAATCCTAAGATGTCCAAGAAAACAACCATTGAACAACCCAAGTATAACCCTTACTTGTTCTTTCAAAGTCTACAACAAAACAGGGAAATCATTACAAAACTCGGGAAACAAAAGTATCAAGGCAAAAATCCACTCATCGTGAGACTCGACCCCACTGACGCTAGCGATGCCCGGCTGCGGGTCCTTTACACGACCATCATCGCTTGCCACATCGACCACCTGCATGGTAATGTGGGAGGGCGTAACTTCTTTACTCAAAAAAGGATTGGGTCAGAAAGAAACTTGGGGTTGAAGGTTTCCACAACTTCGTATGCGCGTGACCCACCAAAAAAGGAAGTTGAATTACCACCACCCAGCGGGCCTCCTCGGCAACGGTGAGCTGACCCATCTGATGAGCCACTTCCTACAAGTAAAGAACTATATGAAATGTAGGGGGGAGAACCTAATGCATGGCCACATCTACCCATTCCTTTTTTTTAGAGAAACTGTGTTGGAAAAAATTGGTCCTCAATGGCATCAGGAAGTTGGAGTGTTTCAACAGCATCAGGGTGCTCGTGGGTCTTCTGCTTGGAAATCTTTTGCAAAAGTTTTTGCTTCAAAAGCATTGAGAGCTTACCTGCAAGCAAACAAAACCGAAAGGGCTTTTGATGGTTAATGGGGTATTTGTTCCATGTGTTCTTTCAAACAAGTAGCGTCAACATGTAACATGTCCTCATCACTTGATTATCAGTATACTTATCGCAAGAAGAATCACCATGAACAACATGAACAAGCCTGGGCCACAATCAGTAGGCGATCTAGTAGGTGTAGAACTTGGAAGCGACCATCCATCGGGCAACTGGGAATCCTCTTTCAAGGGGTCATACCATGAAGGGTATCCACATCCAAACAGTCCAAGGATGGTTTCACCAAACGTATGCGAGAGAGTTTCACCAGCGAAAGCCTGGAGATCCTTGAGGATCCCGACAGTAAAAAAGGATGAAGATCTTCAGGAGCATTGGCTCTTGAACAGCTGTTGCTCCGAGGAAGTTGGGAACATTTGAAGCTAAAAGGGGGAACATGTGGAATTCCTATCAAATGATCATAAACGGATGTTTATGTAGGAGGTTGTCTCATGATCATAAATGATTTCAAAAGATCCATCAAGATACCCTGAAAGACCATAATTTCTTGGTCTTTGGATATGACCAAAAAAAATTGGTCCGAACAATTATAAGTGGTTGAACAGAAAAAAGTTATACCTTCGATCGTCCAGGTATATACACATATGAGTTTCGTTCTTTTTTTGCGTTCTTGTGGAGTAGTTTGCGATGGTAATTATTCATTAAAAAACGCACAGGGTTCAGGCCGCGGAAGCTTCGCGGAAGGATGTCCTTCGCGGAAGGTTGCGGAAGGGGATGTTGGTAAAATACAGCGGATAGAATAATATCCTGATGTAGCTCAGTTTCCATGTCCTGTATTGAAATTTGATTTTGATATTCTACGTTGTGTGGGTTTGGTTTTGCTTCGGTGTTCGCGGAAGCTTTGCGGAAGCACCGCGGAAGGAACACATGCCCAAACAACGGTACTCCCTGCCGATGCCCTCACAAACTCCAAGCCCAAGACAAACGAACGTAGCTAGCAAAAGAAAAAGGCCAAAAAGAAAGCAAATGAAGGCCCAACAGGCCAAAATGAAAGGAACTGAAACCGACCACAACCAGAAACCTTGAAAACGTAGTGGCGCTGTGGTCGCGGAAGCAAAAACTAAGAAAACTCGCGCGGAAGCTCGCGGAAGGGTTATATATTGTTAAATGTGTGTCGCGGAAGCTGGCGCTGTGGTCGCGGAAGCATTGCGGAAGCTGTTGCGGAAGCGGTGAATAATTTCCTTTCCACCACAAAGGAAAAAAGAACAAAACTCATATATCTGTGTATCTGAAACCAAAATATCAGTTGATGGAACATTTCCACCCGAAACCCAAACAACAACTTTCCATGTGTTTTTTTGTTAGGTGAAGTATACTCACTTGGACTGGGTCACTTTGGACATGGTGGATCCCAAAGAGAGCCTTGGAAACAACATTGTTTCAACTGGTGAAGATCACCCGGGGGACAAGAACCAAAGGGGAGGTTAACCCGGCGGTTTATGTATGGATTCCGGATTTTTAAAAATCAAGTACAGTAGTTACAGCAGTACTGATCTTAAATATGTGTAGTTAGATTTATATTCGTTTGTTTTTGTGCAGTTGAGATTTGTTTGTATATACAACTACGGCTCTTTTGTTTCAAAATAACATACTTAGTTCTCATGATGTTTCCATTTGCATGTACTGAAAGTAAATATTTGTGTCATTAGTTTGCGTTGTTTTTTCAAGCTGACTCAGCAACACGACCACAAAAAAACAGGATGCCTAAAGGTGTCTACAAGGGCTTCCTAGGACAGAAACTTAATCAAGTAGCGGGCGAAGCACCAACCAGACTATTGGTAGAGATTCAGACGGTATAATGGATTTGGTGTTGATAAAAGGTGGCAGCATCTAATTTTCTTCGGCAGTGTTTATATACACTTATATATCACATACATATAGGTATCATATTTTATTACATAGATCTGTATTTTTTCAATATACAGATATGTTTACTCATTTCACATGTATGGTACCTTTCGATCTAGATACTTACATATACTTCAGGTACAGACTGGTACAGTAGTTGGCTTATGGGGGTTTGGCTCAATTTGTGTAACTTTGATCAAAGGTTTTTCTCCACGAAGGAAATTTAGGCTTTTTTTTGACCAGGTGCAAGTTGGGCCCCTTACCAGCCATATAACCCCTTGAAATGGCCATATAATTGGCGGACAACTGGGCGGCGCTTCAGGAACGGCTGGAAGGGCATTTTGCCCCAGATTTGGCAAATCCAGCCACGCACAATCGAAGTCGAGGCCATTTGGGCTGTTTGTTTATCACAAAATGGGAGGCTGAGTTCAATGAAACTCGGAGGGATGAGATAAGTTTTTGTTGAGTGAGAATCTGAAAAAAAAAACGTCCTTTTGCAGCTATAAGATGAAATATGAGATGTATTGGTTGTGTGTTTTGTGAGTGTTGATATTTTGATGTGACGATGTGTGCTTCAAGACAATTCAATGCAGCGAAATTAAGTTGTACACATATTCAACCCAATGTTGTTTACTTGAATGGAATCCCTTTGGCAACTGGGAGTTTTCCATTTGGCATGTGGGAGTCTAGAAAAGTTTGTTTTAAAGGCCTTGAAGTTGGTGAAAATCCCCCGCCCTTCTATCTAATTCATTTGGTTTGGATCCTCTTGGCTCAAAATTGTTCTTCCATTTAGTCTTTTTGCACCTGGATGTGGGTCATGGCCTCAATTTAACCTCAATTTGGTCTCCAATTGGTTTTAATTTGTTTTGCCTCATTCAGGTTGATCCCGCTTTGGTGCTGTGCCTGCCACTTAGCCATCTCATGATAAAACTCTGAGAAATTGGGCCTGGGGTGATCTGGGGTGCTTGTTGCTCAGGATCATGCCTCGTTGGCGATATGATGAAGAAGGTGACGTGGTCGCTGACTCTTCTTCAGACAGCTCCAGCGAGCACGCTGAGCCAGCTGATGATTCCGATGAGAGTGCTGAAATCAGGCGAGGCAAATTATGGGAAAACGCTGCCAAACAAGTAGTCATTTTTTCCTTACATGAGTCTTCTACCCCTGTGTGGGAGGTGGTTCAAGCAAGTGCCTTTGAGTGGCATACAGCAGAAGGCAATCCACTTTGGACAGCAATTCGCAAGGATTGTGGGCTCCTGACTTAGACCCATTGGGTGTTGCTAATTTCGCACGTGGGCTTGGGGTTCAATGCACTCAGGCTTGGAGCAAATGCTGGCATCCTTGACGCACAAAATCACTGTGATGACAGATTGTGAGGGGCTAAGTTCTTCAAGGATGTCGCTATCTTATCTGCATGCTGTCATCTTGAGGTAGTGGGGCGGAAAGCCCTATTTGGGCCTTGCAGATGCTTCTGGACGCCGTGGGGAAGAAAGGTCTTCTCAAGCATGTGTCTTCCAGCTGCAGGCTGACTTGGAATGACAGGGGATCTTTTTCTTTTGTCAACTTGAACTCAGGTCATCCTGTGACAAAGCAAGTGGGCCACAATCCTTCATTCGCACAAACTTTCCGGATGTCCAGCCAGGGCCTTTGACATTTGTCCTTTTGTGTTTCATGGATTTGGACGTTGGTTTTTGCAAGGCTCTATGAAAATCTCTTCGATCGAGACATCGATGATAAAGTGGACCAGGCAGGAGACTAACTATTCATTCTTTTGCGGGGGGGCAACACTTCTTCTTTTTAACTTTTGCATGCCAGGTATCAGTCTACATAGCTGGCTTCCCTTGCAAAGCTTTCTCGAAGTTGAGGGAGAGCACAGGGTGGTTGGAGGACGAGGAAGCTAGGCAGTTTTTCTGCTGCGCAAGTACTATCAAAAAAGTGCGACCAGTGGTTTCTTGGTATATCTTGGTATGTTATTTGATTCTGCAATGTTTCCCACATATTAGCATTCCCACATAGCGTGTAATTAGGCTTCAAATGGTTTTGCAATATTTTGCATGTTTTCTGTTTTCTCAGGTTGCGATCTTAGAGAACGTCTTGGGCATCGAAAAAGTCCTGAGTCAAGTGACAAAGCACCTTCGATCTCAGTTGCCGGAGTACGAGCTTGCATTACATGTCCTTGATCCGCCCGTGGCTTAATTGAGATCCAACTACTATGTAGAGCAGTTTTCTTGATATCATCACTTGTTCACCCCTCCCCCCACTCCCCCCTGATGTATAATTGGGTCGCCAGTATTTGGCAGCCAGATGGCTGGCTTACCAAGTAGATGGCCTTCATAAGTGCCATCTGCCTGGCAGCCAGCCACCTGGCTTGTCAAAAGCTGGCTCTACTAAATGATCCATTAAATAAAACTGGAGGTTGGAATTGGGCGTGGATATTGGGAGACGTCGCTACTATTTCTATTTGGTCCGCAAAAGCTACCTTCGTCAAAATTTGGATTGGGCCATCACGGAAACCAAAGATGCACTCACTCGTGCTCTTGAAGATGAACCCATCCCATGGTCAGGGTCCTATATTTTGAAATTGGTATTATTTTTGTTTTGAAATCTCTACTGGGAGGATCTGGGTGGGGACTTAGGAAAACTTTCATGCTGAGCGATGACTCTGAGGAGGTGAAACAAAGCCTCTACCGAAACAAGGCCATCAAATTCATGTCTTTGACTTTTTAGTGTTGATGCTTCCAGTCATGTAGTAGATCTTTTTACATTTCACTCGTTGTGCAGGTGCTTGCAGAAAGACAAAAGAACAAGGAGAACAATTTTGATGTTGAAAAGAGGTCAGGTTTGTTGTTGCGATGGTTGCGCTGGCTGTTCTTCAAAATGAAATTTGATCTGCATGGTCTGCTGCCTTGTAAAGGCCTCGAAAACAAGAACCAAAATGGCGGCATATCAATTGGAAGTACATGCAATGGCATCAGGCCGGCAAATATGAGCAAATGATTCACAGCGTTTTCATCTCCATCTTGCATGACAAGGTCAACCCCAAAGAAGTGAAAAAGGTGTTGAAGAAAGATCGGCCTGATGCAGAGAGACTCCGACTGAGACTCCGCACTGAAAGAAACAAACAGGCACCAAGCTTCACTTTCAAGGCGAAAGGTCTTCATAATCAGTGAATGAATTTTCTTAGTTCCAGGCAGTCGCAATCCTGGATGTGGTCAAGCCAACATGGGAAGTTTTGGATTTGTCCCAGAATATGTTTCGAATGCCGATTCGAACACTATCCTACTCTCCATTTATGGTCATCACGTTTGGTACTGGGTCAGACTTTCCAGCGGTCATGTTTAAAAACTTTTCTCTACGCAAAATGTCCAAGGCCTGGTGGCCGCTACTGGGTCCGAAATTCTGGAAGGTTCCTCTTAGGCCTGCGAGATCTAATGACATTTTTGTTTTGGTCTCACATGCTAAAACTTACGCTTCGCTCCCTTGATATACAGGCTTGGAAAAGTTCCTCATGATGGGGTTCCCAATTGATCAATGCAACGTTGGCAGCGTATCCGATTATGTGAGCCTGGCTTACTTGATGCGAGCTTCTGATCGAAACTTCAGCTTGACTTTTGCACTGCCAGGCACTCGGATGCATGGCAGGTAACGCCATGCATGTTCGCAGCATCGCTGCTGCCTTCTGCTGTGCTTTTCAGGCGTGCGTTTGGTCAGCCAGCTGAGGGCCATTTCTTGGAAACAAATGGCAAGAAGCTGGCAAAGTTCTGCCAGCCACTTGACCCTTTGTTGCCAGGAGATGGCCATCAGCAAGCTGGCCATTGTGACAAACTAGGGGGATGCTATCAAATTATAATCAAGAATCCGAATTTTCTGTTAGACAATCATTCAGTAACTCTGTTTTCCCAAAAGGCTGTGGACATGAAGAAGTTTGATGCCTTTTGTGCAAAAAATCAGGATTGAAATGTGAAATCTGTCATCATCATTTTGATTTTGAAGCTATATATTGTGATCATGTTTGGACCTACCATGATCTACCGACTAGCAACAAAGTGACAAACCATAGTCTAGGAGCGATGAGAGAATGGCTCAATGGCTCTGCTGGTCCTACCTGGCCTGCTTCAATCTATACACCTGTCAGATTTTTGGGTGGCAAATCATGGCCAATTTTTACCATTCAAATAATGTCTTGCAAACATGTTTTACTGCTGATCCATGATCTAAATGTTGAAGTTCTTGAACATCTTGAACTCAAGCTGCCCTGGGTGGGCACGGTCCTGTGCGCCCACAACGGCGCCATTGGCGGCCTGCGGAGCTGCGATGAAAACAGAAGATGAAGAAACCAAAGTCGAGCCCAAAGTCAAATCTCCAAGGGATTTGATTTGGGAGGCATTTCAGAAAGTGGTATACTCAGTCTTTTGATTTCGGAGTAAATTCAAAACTTGAATTCTTTTGCATCGTGCCACTTCCTAATGGATAAGGTGACGGTTGATCAAAACATTGGTCAGTGGCTGAATGATCGCTACAAAGACCCCAGTAGCATGAAAGCAGTGATCAACAGGGTCATCTATAGAGGGAGTGTGCCGCCAGGTTTGGTGTCAATGGCGCCAAACAAAACTGAGAATGATTTGATGATTGGTTTGGACCAGCTTTGCTACGGGCCCAATGCAAAGTTTGGTTGTTTCTTGTGTCCTCATTAGACAAACAGGATCAAACAGTGAACAAGCGCTCTTTTGATTTACTGCGGATTTGTTTTTTCATGGCTTATTGTTGAACTAAGACTTTCCTCCTGGATGCACCCTGGCAGTCCACTTCAAAAACATTCTGTATACCAACTATGACAGCCACCGAGAACCTATCAAGGTTAAGTTCACACAGTCTGGTACAGATCGCTCCATTGGAGATTTTTCAGTCCTATACGTAGATGGCTTTACGAAGGGGCTTTGTGGACAGAGCATTGCAGGGCTCATTGACTTTCTAGCCTTTTGGTTGAAAAAATGATGGTGTGTGTTCATTGAACTGTCAAAATGCGGCTTGTCCAATAAACTGTGATCTGCCCTTTTTTTGATTTTACATCCCAGGAATTTGACCACGATGACTTGGAGTCTAGCGATTTGAAGCCTTTGCTTGATTCTCTCCGGATCTACAAGGGCCAATACGTCCATCAGCAGCAAGCTGTGGATTTTCTCTACGAATCTTTGCGCCGCAGGCTCAATTATTCACTTAAAGTTGGTTGACAATAAGTTTCGCAAAAAAAACAATAGTCACAAAAAAATCAAGGTCTTGGTCAAGAGAAGGCTGAGAAGCAGCCGCCATCTGCTTTAGAGTACTGTGGCCAATTTGAGCTTGCCATCGCAGAAATCCGACAGACCCAACGGGTGCCCAAGTTTCAAGCCGTAGAGTCTGCGATCAAGGCTTACAATGGAAAGGTCGCAGTCCGAAAGTGGAGAATCGATTCCAAAAAGAAGAAGTTGATAACGAACCTCTTGAACACACCGCTTGCTTTCAGGAAACTTCTCGCAACGCACTACGACCAGCATGTGCACTCTGTGTCAGGTTCGGACTTCCTACTCCCTGTTTTGTTTTCCTTCTCATTCGTTTTTCAGTATTCTCAAGCTACATGTTGCACCAGATTGGCAGTTCACAGAGTTGTCTATCCGCAGCAAGCTGTCAAAAGAACAAGAAACCATGGCACAAGTCGCATGTGGTCTTGGACCATGAATCTCATATAATATATATCTCATGCTGACTGCCCGCTATATGTCATTCTCAATTAATACACTCTAGACCTTCGATATATAGATGAAAACACTGCTCGGAAACTTACTCTAGACCTTCGATACATGGATGAAAACACTGCTCGAAAACTTACTCGAGACCTTTGATATATGAAAACACTGTTCGAAAACTTACTGTAGACCTTTGATATATGGATGAAAACAATTGTTCGAAAATTTGATATATCTTGAACATCACCAAAAAAATTTCAATGGATTTGATGCAAACCCTACCTTGCCTACGTCCCCGGCGCCATGCATGGGTTGCTGGCGATGCTCTCGGTCTCGCAGCAGAACGCCGCCTCCTGCAGCTGGCTTGGGTCGGTTTGATGCAGACAACTTGAGTTCTGCTGACTCTGAGTCAGACGAGTCCTCCAGTGAAAGTGGCAGCGCTTCAAGCGACAACGCGGTGCCTCATGTTGCTCAGCTGTCGCTTTCACACTTAGCTGCTTTGAAAGCTTCTTCGTCTGCAAACGAAGAACAGAAAGAGAAAGTCTTTGCCGAGAATGGAGTGAAAACTTCTCGAATCCAGAAAGTACTGTCTGGCAAGAAACACAGTGGATGCCAATGTGACAAACAGTGTCTTTTTTGCATCTTGCTGGGCACCAACTTTTGGGTTTTTGGTGTTCATAAATTATAAACAATCATGGGATCAAAATGAGATCAAAGTTTAAGAATACGGGACTTGAAACACAGGAAATCGAACCAGACTTTTAACCACATGCTACGAAGAGTTCAATACCATGCCAAAATTCAAACCGCTAGGTGCTGGCGCCATGTCACCTACAAGAATCTCTTGCAGATTTGCTCTTTTTTCTGGGGGCTGGCCAAACCCGCACAAGATGCTTTGCTTTGGAGTATACAATCACGGAAAGATCCTATGGCAACAGACGAAGGAGAGGAGTCTTCATCCTCTGGGGAAACTTCAAAGGAGAGTGGGTCATCAAGTGGCCGCCAGCGAAAGCATGGCAAAACAACTTGGTGTCTGGGAAACGTGCCAGTGTGCCGAAGAGCTTTTGCTCGCATGCTTGGTGTTGGCCAAGGAAGATTGCAGCGCACTCGCCATGTGTTCCAAGGATTAGATGAAAGAACACTGCCAGGACCGTGATCTTCAACTTTTTAAAAAATGTTTTGCTGCAATGTGTTGCACACCCACTGTCTGAAGAAAAGTTTTGCCTCCTTGAAACTTTTGGCAGCTTCCTGCACAGGAGCGCAGCCAAAACCAGCTTTGATGACAGCTTCAGTGAATGGTTTCATGTACAAAACATACTACAGCATCTCTGAGACCATGCCCACAAGGCGGGGTGTCAAACTTAATTCCTGTCAGATGATGGTGCTGCTTTTTTTTAATCTTGAGACCCAAGTCATCCCACAACATGCACGCCAGGTTGGTAACTGCTTCTATTTCGCTGGGAGATGACGTGGCACGAACGAAATTACTGCAGGAACTTCTGAACGATGCCTTGGAGGGACCAACAACTCGGATGTTGAAACTGGATCCTTCAAAGATGGCTTACAGAGAACTCCCTCCTGGAAACTGGAGCCAACTGTATTGCCTTTATCAGGCTCATTGTTTGGCTTTGAAACAGCCTGCAGCAAGCAAGAGTGTGTTCTACGAGTGCACATTGCAATGGGGACGGTGCTTGAAGTTTCGGCATAGGTCACAACACAGTGTTTGTGCGACCTGTGACAGACTCCGGGCTGAGATGAGGCACTCAGGGTCTTTTATGGAGCATGCACGAGCAGCCGACAATCTCCTAGGCCATTTGACTTTGACCTGGAGATGCCGCGAACAATATTGGCACGCTCGTGCCGTCAGTCAGGCCAAGCAGGACTTGTTATGCATCATCGTGGATGGATACGATCGCTCCAAGCCCATGATCCCGAGATGGACCCAAGGACGGGCTCCAAAGGGTGGTGCATTTGAAGCTTGGACCTACACCTAAATCCGGGTACCCTTTACTTTACAGGTTTTCTTTTTTGATCTGTGATATTTCATTTTGGACACATGCAGAACTGGAAACAAACTGAGGACAAATTCAACCGCACTGGGATGCAGCTAAGTGCTGCCATGTGTCATGGCTGGGGGTGCGAGATTTTCATCACCTATGAGCAGACCAGCTGCGGGTCCTCCTATACATGGGAATCTGTTCTCCACTCCATCAACTCTTGCTGGCAAGCCGCATCAGAGCAAGGCAGATCTTTCCCGAAGTCGTTTCTTGGCCAGAAATATCCAATCAAAAAAACACAAGTTCATCCACTTTGAGTTGTCCAACCATGGTTTTCATTTCTGATATGACAGGGTTATTGTTAGAGCATTTCTGATTTGACAGAGTTATTGTTAGGGCTTGGCCTTGGGATTTCCAATCAGGTTGTGGCTTCAAGCCGATAATACAGTGAAAGAGGTGAAGAATGCCACGTCGGCCCAAATGATGTGTGCCCTTGTAACTTCAAATTTTTTTGAAGAAGCAGGGCATTATCATTAGCCCGTGGGGCATACCCACGAAGACGTGGATGCCCTTTTTGGGTTGATCACTGGGATGTTAAGTGCAGCTGGTGACAGTCTTCAAACCCCTGAGGACTTCAAGCGGTTGTTGGAATCCAAAGTTGCTCCAATGTTTGAAGAGCGTGGTGAGTTCTTTCATGTGGTGCTCCTTGATGCCGTGCCTAGATCCAACATCAAAGGAGAGTTTTTTTTTAAGCTGCTACCCTACATCCAACAAATGTTTATTCCTTGGCATGAGATTCCTTCAATGAGGTCCCTTCAATTTCCGGCATCTTTTTCCAAACCATGGACAATTGATTGAATTGGATCACGACTGCCAGGTAAGACCTTGGAAAGATCTCTTGCCCCACATAGCAACCATGGACAATGCGTACAAGCCCGGGAAGGATGAAGATGATGAACATATGCCACACTCATTCTTGTTTCGAAGAAGGGATTGTTGCTTGACTGTCAAGAGCAGTGCTGTTGCTCCTGTTCAGAAGTTGAATAGGTCCAAAATTCATTTTGAAAGATGTTCCGACATGTCGATGCCATCATCATGATGTTGATGCAACATTTCTCACAACAACTTGAGCTCAGGTTTGCCAAGCAACGTGCCCACGGTAGAACGTCTGCCACGGAGATATACCCCTTGCAGCAACGACGTTTTTGCGCTGATTAAACATCAGCTTTCTGACCAAGAGTTGTCCCAGCCAGCCTTGCTTGTGTGGCCAGGAGAAATGATGCCTGAGGTGCAAGCTTTCTGGCAACAGTCTCTGTCGCACAAAGGGAACCGCGATGAGATTCCAAGTGAAAGGGCAGACGCTTTGAAAGCGTTGGCAGCTGCTTTGCAGAACTACCCGCAATATGGTCGGGCAATTTGCTTTTACAAGGCTTTAGCCAATGGGCAGCTTCCAAAAGTTGATGCTCGACCGCTGGATTTCTTCAGAGCTGGTGGCATTCAAGGCGGTCGCCTTGTTGTCAATGCTTTGCCTCCCAGAGATGCAAGACCCAATCCTTATGAGTTGCGAGTTCGCTTTCGCCGTGGGCGGGGTCGTGGCTGAAGATGTTTCGTGTTTCACCCCTCTGTATCCGATGGAGTGGAAAAGCAAAATGCATTCGGCTTTCGCGCAGCTTTTTTTTGTCGGTTTGTCATTTTGCAAACATCCTCCATTTGCTTGCCAGCCAGATGTTGCTGGCTGAAAGTGAGTCCATCACTTTTTGCCAGCCATTGGCGGCACGCATGTGGAGCATTGTGAAGCAGCTAAAAGTCATGCATCAGGTTTTTATTATTTGACATCCTGTCCAGGCTTCCCTTACGAAGTCATGGAATCTCCCCACTACGTGCCAGGGAATGACCGTGGCGAGAATGCTCGTTATAAACAAAAGCCTCTGTGGAATGAGATCATGAAAGTGACTGATGATGTTTGCATCATCTACGGCTTTCGAGTGCACAAGGATTTCAACAGCAAGGTGAGCAAGGACAGCGCAAAGAAATTGAAGGCAGGGGTGTGCCAAATTTTGATTTTTTGACATCTCACACATCTTGCTCTTCAAACTCTGGCCAGAAAAGTGGGCAATTGAGTCTGGAAGAGCACCAAGACTTGGTTGACGTGGTGTGCTTATGGGTTTGGCTGCGGCCCAAACTGGAAGCACAAATGGAAGTCTCCAACGTGGAGCACTTGGACGACATGTTTGCGGATGGGAAACTTGGCCGCAGCTGGCGATTTCGAAACAATGTTTTTTTTTTCAAAAAAATAGGGGGTCCTGGAAATCCGGCCCAAAACCCGTCAACTTCCAAGATACGGTGCCCCGGCAAAAGTGTGACTAGAACCCGGCGATTCTGATCACAAATCCCTGGCTGACGGAGGAAACCGTCATTTCCAACTTATGGCTGGCTTTTTCCACCAGTGATTGGTTCGTTCTAGAAGGGCAAAATCGTGACTAGAATCCTACGATTCTAGTCGCAATTTGGCTTAAATCGGCAGGCATCAGGTTTGACTAGTACTTTAAACAATTTTAAACATGTGGAAAAAAACCGTCGCGGCCCAGCAAGATACAAAAAAAAAACGTCACACCCCGGGGAATTGCAAAAAAAAAACCCGTACACAATTTATGGGGGTGCAAAAAAAAAAACCCGTCACAATTTCTGGGGGTGCAAAAAAAAACCCGTCACAATTTCTGGGGGTGCAAAAAAAAACCCGTCACAATTTATGGGGATGCAAAAAAAAAACCCGTCACAAGGGAGTGCAAAAAAAACCCGTCACAATTTATGGGGGTGCAAAAAAACCCGTCACAATTTATGGGGGTGCAAAAAACGTCACGTTGTGGGGGGATGCCAAAAGACCCATCACAATTTAGGGGATGCAAAAAAAACCCTCGCATTTTGGGTTTGGGGGATGGGAAAAACATCGCAATTTGGGGGACGTAAAAGAACCTTCGTAGGATTTTGTAGGAAATAATTGAAAAATAAAAATCAATTTGCACCTTGGCAGTCTTAACTTCAATTCGGGTGGTATAAAAAAACCATAAAAAAAATCTTCCGGAAACGCAATTGACATAACGGCAAACTCGTCTCGCATTGGGTGGTAGTGTGTGGGTCGTTTGACTAGTCAAAAAAATCAAAACTCAACATGAAGTTTTTCCTGGATCATTTTGTGATTCAGTTACCCCGACTTGTCTCTCATGGTACCTCACTTGCAGAGAAGTTGCATGCTTTGCTGAAGAATCTGTCTGTTTGATTTTGGATCCCAGCAAACTGGTTGGAAGCGAGCTGGCTTGCCAGCCGGTTGCTACATAGCAACTGGCTGGCAGCCAGCTTGCTTCAAGCCAGCTAGCTGTTATCCAAAGTCAAGTGATGTTGCTGCATAGTCCTAGCAATGTGGCTCAAATTTTGGTAGGGGTTGAACAGGACGAAAAAGATTTGCAGCAAGAAACAAACAAGATACGTTCTGATCAAAAAAACATGGTTACCCGTAGATTGCAGAAAAACCTTTATTTACAGTAAAAAAAAATGAAAACTGTCCGTCAAATTTTAGACTTGGATATTAAATGAATTGGTGTTTTTTTTTGCAACTTCACGTGCGCCGCAATGTCGTGCCATGTTGAAGAGACGGAGTTCCCCCCTCCAATGCCAGCGCTGCAACCACGGTGGCATGGATTTGACAGAGGACCCAGACAGGAACAGTATGACCTCACCTGCTCTCCAACAAGTCCAGCCAACCAAACGGAGGTTCCAGACTCTAAGGACGAGAAAACAATAGATGAGAGAACGATAGTGCCCACCAGGTGCGTGATACAAGAAGCTGACACTGGAAAAGATGAGAACAATGAGAACGAGCTCAAGGTGTTCAGCCCGAAGGTTGAACACGGTACGCCACCAAGCCCAAAAACAGAAGAAGTCAAAACTGAAGAAGACATGGAGGTAGAAGAAGAAGCTCCAGCACCCAAAGAAGAGATGACGGAAGACACAGAGGTGGGAGAAGCTTCTCATGGCCTTGTCATGGCCAACCCAACCAGTGATGATGAGGCACCATCACCAACGCCACCTGCCCTAGCACCACGTAATGAAAGTGTGGTAGCACCAACGCCAGCTGCCCCAGCACCAGCGCCAAGTGAGCCAGCTGCTCCGTCTGCGGCTGAAAAACTTAAGATACTGAAAGCTAAGAAGAACAAGCGCGAGAAGAAACGACAAAAGAAAAGGCAAGCTGAAGCAAAGCAAGCACTGCGACAGTTGAGGGCAACGGCTCCCTAAACCCTACTTAGAACATGGAGGGTTGTACAGTACCAGATTCAAATTGCAGGACGTGATTTGATTCCTCACTCAAAACCAAGCCTGAGTGTGGACTGCTGAAAAAAAGTGTTGCACGCCGCAATTGGCAACATTGAAGTTGTTGTTGCGAAAATTTTGACTATCATCTTCATTCGGACTTTATTGCTTGTTTCTTGTTGACCACTTCTGCGTTTTTTTGACTTCCGTCAATCTAAGGATGTTGGACGATGATCTGGGTGTGGCATGCAAAGCCGCCAGCCCACAGATGGACTGGCAACGTCTGCCATTTGTGATTGAGGCTCGTGAATGGCTTTATAGCGCAGTTAAACTTGCAAACATTTCAAAATCAAATCTACTTTCCTTGCCAGGAGCTTGGAAAGGCAACCCACCAGTTTATGGCAGCTTCCCAAAATAAAGCCAAAAACGCTTACAAAGCAAGTTTGCAAGCTGCTTTCACGTACTTCCAATCCCAGCTTGAGTCAGACCAGTCAACGTTGGATGCACTGAACTTAAGGACGGTTTAGTTGTCTAATTATCATGCATGAATTTCAGATTCAATATCCTTTCTATAATTTTGTTTGCAAGCTAATGGCTGCCATAGGCTGGATGTCTGCCAGCTAATGGCTACCAGTTTCTTATTGGCTGTCATGGGCTGGCTATTTGCCAGCTAATGGCTACCAATTTTGAACTGGATGCCATGGGCTGGCTGCCAGGTAATGGCTACCATTTTTTTGCTGGCTGACATGGGTTTGCTTTAACATGGGTTTACAAATGATGATTTGTTTCGCATCTTGAATTTGTTTTGGATGTTTGGTGGTTCTACGGGTTTTTTTGAGAACTTCCGATGATTTTTCAGCTTCAGTCCTTGGCCCACTGCAGGAGCACCAAAGAGCACAGCAAACGCCGTGCAGAATGCCTGAGAAAGCTCGAAGATATGTTACTTTGAGAAGCAAATTTATGATGCCATATATCCATAAATGCCACCAAATTGAAAGAATGAATTCCGTCGCATCCCAAAACAATTATATGATTTCCCAATTTGTAAAATCTGAGGCATAAGAAGTCGTGGGAGGCTGTCCAAGATTACATAGATTCAAACTACAAGATTTGGAGCCTGAATTTGGAGGATCAAGTAATGCCAACGTTGCTTCCTTGGCTCGATGCCCAAATGGAAAGCCAAACATACACCCGGGACATCAATGAAGAAGCAGGTGTGCTGTACATTTGCTTGCCTACATGTGGGGTGGTACCTGCAAAAAAAATGGCGTTCTTCTTGAACCTGATTACTTCCTTCCTCTCGGCGCGTCCCGCCAACTCCATAGCTGTTATTATCCATGCCAACCGTGCTGGTGATGCTGCCAAAAAAAAGTGAGGTACTCAATCATTTTTGAAACCACTTAGTGAAAGACAATTCAATGATCTTTGTGGAAGTATTCTTGGATTCTTTTTACTGTACACCATAATGCAACCAATAGCAACACAGCAGGAAACTTGTTTATTCTTTGATCTCTTTGATTCAGGAAAGGTAATGACATGAAAGATGAAGAAGACAGTGTGAAAGATGAAGCTGATAGTGAGGAAGAAAACAATGAAGAAGAAAATGAAGATGAGAGTGGACCATCAAGTGAGAAAGCTGACCTGCAAAACTTGCTTTACTCATGGCAATCCGCTTTCGAGAAGCAGTTGCGCCAACAAAACAGAGGGCTTTGTGTCAAAGATTTGATTTTGAGCTTCAGCCCTGAGTCAATCTATGGCAACCGAAGTGCGTTTTTGAAAGGGTTGATGGTTACAGCCCCTTTCCTGCATGCAACAAAAATATTTTTACAATGAGTCAACATTTCTGATCAAGAAAAAGACCTTTAACGAACCAAAATTCACCGTCAATTTGAGATGGAAAAGTCATGAAAAGTCCTTTGACCTAAGCTCCACCAACGTTTTCTTGAGGCTCGGACTGGCAACTGCTCTTTATGGCGAAGCAATGCCTGGAAACGTGGCATGGTGACTGGCATTCGCATGTTGCCACGATCAGAGATGTACAAACCGGAAAACACAGCACTGAACATGCGCTCTGCTTTCACTGATGGGCAAGACATGAAGCAGGCTCAACCAAAATGACTATTTTATAAGAACTTGTTTTGTTTCTTTTCAACAGTTTTGGGGGTTTTTTGGGGGGTTCTGCTCCAGGTGGCTGGAGGTACTCACCTTATCAACTGCCTGCGTGAAGCCTTGATGGTTCCTGGCATCGACAGGATGGCTTGGGTTGATTGTCATGGCTATGATGGATGGCCATCCCTAGCTTTTTTGGAAGCAACAAGTTCAGAGGCCTCTTGGTCTAGTACTTTCCGACATGTATAAACTTGTGGTGATACATTCATGGCGAGAATGGTGTGAAAACTGGTGGTGATGATGATGATGATGGTGATGGCAGTGATGATGAAGATGAAATATTTGAGTTTTATTATTCCCGATTTTTTCAAAATGATTCTACAGCGAATCAGTTCATGTTTCGAACATAAGTGATTGTTGGTCAAACAATACTTCATGATAGTTTCTGTTTCCAAAATTTTGGCTGCAAATAGATTGGCTGCCAGTTTGCTGGCATCCACATGGGATTGCCTGGTGGATACCAGAATCCTGGCTGCCAAGGTTTTTGCTGCCAAATTTCTGGAACTGAAGGGAATAAGATTAGATCGACCTTAAAATAAAGTTAAGTTGGAAAATCTATGCTTATTGTGGCTGCACTTTCACATCTGATCATCAAGTATTTTGAACATTTCCATCTAAGGCGTCAGCTGGACCCAAAGTTGTGTGCGCCACCATTGTCCCTGGGGACAAAGGTGAGAAAGGCAACGCATTGCTCCAACGGATCTCCACTGCAACATATGAAGGTTGCAGAGCCAAATCCGTGGTCATAGCAGGATTCCCTGACTTTGACCCTGTGGTGACTGAACTCAACAACATGACAGCTGAGAACACGGTGCGTGAGAGATCTGCAGAGAACTTCAAGGTCACTACTTTGATGCCGTGTGGTTCTTTGGTGATCAAAGAGCAATTCTTCAAACAATTCTTGGAATCTGACGTTGAAATAAATGGATTCGAAGAGCTTGTGGCGAAGCACAATGCCACCTACAACAAGGAGAACGTACGTTCGGTCGACTGTGAGAATGCGCCTGCTGAGGATGTGACTGCTGAGTCACAAGATGTCAAATGCCCAATCCTTGCGCAAGAACAACCTCTCAGCCAGGAGAAGCTCAATGCAATGAATCTGTACCTCACTTACTCATTGGAAAAATGTTTTAGATATAGATTCCATATCATCATCAGACCTTGAAGGCAATTTGTAAATAGTTCGCATGTAGATCCTTTTAAACCGAGGTTGGCCTTGCAAATCAACTCACAAACCAGCTTGCTCGTTGATCAAGCTGGGACTTCGGCCTACGTTCGTGCTGATGTTGCTGAGCAGTGCGTGCTCCTGAAGTACAAGGAGATCTGCTCATTTGGTTCTGGTACCTGGTATGATGGCACCAATGCTCGGGACGTCATGGAAAACAGCCAGAATTGGATCAAAATGATCATGGGTTTCGACTCTTTGCTGGTAGTGGAAAAGAAAAAAGTGCCAAACCACTTGGCTGGAGTTCCTGTCCTCGACAAAGTTACCACTTTGCGCGAAGCACTGTTGTGCTTTGAGGATGCTGGAGAGGCCTGCAGCCTGGCTCAATGCAACTGTTTGCCAGTCTGTTTGCCTTTTTACTGCCTCGCATTGCTGGCAGGTGAAGATTGGCCTCAGCCACCACGTTGTCGACCTTGCAAATGGCACCATCGAGAATGACAAACCTGTGGTGTTCAGCCTGGACAACAAGACCTCTTCCCCTCCACAGGATGAAGGGGCCGGGGAGCCAGAGCAACCTCCCAAGAAAAACAAAAAAAGTCAGCAAAGACGAAGAAGACCAAAGACAAGGGAAAAGACAAGAAGGCTCGACTGATTGATTCAAGCTACTTGTAAAACCTAGTCCCTCCCCTCATGCATGAACCACAAACCAGTGATTCATAAATCATTTATAGTAGGTTGGCGCTCAGGGCTGAAAGGTTTTCACAGTATGGCAGACAGATGTTTGGCAGCAAAGCCGGTTGGCTGCCAGAATCAATCATTCTGGCAGCCAACCAGCTTGTTAGCCAAACAGCTGGCTGCCAAACTTGTTCTTTCCCGTGGTTTTGTTGGAGCTGGGGTAAGTCTTATTTGCTGCTGCGCCTACTGAAAGCCATTTTAATGGAGGCATCTCCTGTCACTTTTGGCAGCTTCTTCAACTTACAAAAAATATTGAGTTGCCCCTCCTTGAAGCTGGCGTGGCGTATGAGGCCTGCCAACAAGAGAAAAACATCAAATTTAAAGTTGGGATTTAGATCTAGATTGTGAGGATTCAATGATTTGGCTGTCAAAAAAAAAACCTAATTGATCTTATTGCGAATGGCCTGAACAGGCTTGAAGGCACCCCAGATGGACAAAGATTAATGCCCCAGCGCCCTATTTTGGTTTTGGGAGGGCAGTTGGAGCTGCAACCCTCTGAGATTGTCCAGGTTATGTAGTCAGTATACAGCCTACAAACCTTTGACTCTTACAGCATTTTGCTTGCTTGGCCTGGCTTTGATTGAGATGAATCAATCAAAACGTTTTGCGGGCCGTATTTGGATGATAATAAGTTCACCCCCTGCAAAGTCTGCAGTGGCATTTTGAGATGCTTTGGGAAGAGTTCAACATGGAACCCAAAAAACAGTATCAACATAATATAAAGGTCCAGGTTTAAAGTCTAGTTGTCAGTTCAATTTCTTGGTCCCAACAATCATTACAAAATAAACTTAATTTATGAGTTTGTTTGTTTTTAGTTCCTCGGCCATCGCTTGGAATGGCATGTCACCCCGAGCCTGCATCTTGCATGGCGGCAGAGCACCATGGCGACAAGTCAAAAAAATGTGTTGCCACAAAGCTGTTACAATAAATAATCAACGATCATGAAGCTTAGGTTATACTATATAAGGTCAGGTTTGCCCGGTTGTTTGCAAAACACTTGAGAGTTCCGATTCGGATATTTGTTGTTTTCCTCTCGAAAAAAAGAACAAAAAGTTGGGGGGGTCCAAAACGCTAGTTGAAGTTAGAAGGATGGCAGGTACAGAATCAGAATCTGAACCTGAATGCCTGGCAATGCGTGGTGCAGCAAAAGCTGCTTCCATGGTAGCGCCTGCCTGGGCCCCATTTTTCTTTTGATAGCATCTTAAGGTTGGAGTATCGTTTATGATCTTTTTCCATCAATTTCAGGCCTTTAATTTGGATACTATTCTTAGCCCTGGGGTTCAAAGTGGGCAGCCAAAAGCAAAAGCAGCAGGTGGGTTCTTTGATTTCCTAGATCATCAGCCCAGCTTAGCTTCTGAAAACGCCAGGTGCCAAAGCCACGCCCAAAGCAACTAGCACACCACCTTCTCGTGAATGGCTTGCAATGGGTTCAGGGCTGAGCAAATTAAATTGGTATCATTTCATATCATTCCAGAATTTTGGTTTTTATAGAACATCAAGTTTTATTTAGTTCGCGTTCTTCAATAGGTTCGCATGGTTCGCGGCCTTCGTCTTCAGAGGCAGAAAATACGACCAGCAGCGCCACTGATGAGCCACCCCCCAGGAAAAAACCAGCAGCAAAGGTCAAAGCAAAGAAAAGCGACCTTGAGAGGAAAGACCTGGAAAGTGGACCACGTGACACAGATGACGAAAGCCCTACTGGTGGTGGCAGCAAAGCTGCAAGCATGAAAAGGCCTGCAAGTTTTGACCTCAGATTTTTTTGAGCATCAATATCTTTTGTAGAGCAGCAATATCTTTTCTTTATTTTTTATTTAGCAACCATTAAGGCCGTGGCAGGCCTGCAGCATCGCCAAAAGCAGTAAAGGAGTCGGAGTCTGCAAAAAAAAGAAAGGAGCAGCCCAAGGAAGAGACAGCCGAGGTGCAAAAGCTTTCACAAAAAGTCTGCGAGATAAATGCGTTTTTTAGAGATAGTGTGAGTATGATGAAAATCAATTTCAATATAATATTATTTTACAAATAATTTCCATATGATGGCAGTTCTTGGCGATTGATGGAGAAAGATTTTGTCTGATGAATTGACATGATGTTTTGTTTTTCATTGTTTATTTACACGCAGCGGTGCAAACGAATTTCTGACAGGTATTAGAAGCCAACCCTGAAGAAGCATATCCACCTGTAGATACAGAAATGCCTGACAGTAGCAGCAGGTATGAACACTACCTAAGGATGAATGCCGGAGAGTTTGGGTCGATGGAGGAGTTCCCAGAGACGCAAATGGACACACCGTCGACCGCTGAGAAAGGTCTCAATGAAAACCAGGACAAAGGAGATGCAGCAAATGAAACAAAACAAGACAAGCAAGATGAGATCGAGAGTGGGGCAAAGGTTTGTGAAACACCTCTGCCAGCAGGGCCAACCACTCCGATGTCCCTGGGAACGACTCTGGTTCTTGGTGGAACGCCATGTTCTGAGAGAGATGCAAAGCTGGAAGGTGAGGGGACAGAAAAGGTGAAAGGAGAAAGAGTTGACAAGCCCAAAGAAAATACAGTTGACACAAAAGAGCAAAGCGCCGAGGCTAAGAAAAAGGTCAAAGGGCCTAAGGTCAACAAAGCCTCTCCGAAGAGCAAGGCGAAAGCCAAAGCCAAAGCAAAGGGGACAAAAGAGACAAAGGGATCAAAGGCTGGAAAAGACACAAAGAAAAAGAGAAAGGCAACTGCTAAGAGTGCCGCGATGAAGGCAAAGAAAGGCAAGAAGGAAAAGAAGATTCAGGCAGGCTAGAAACTGTTAAGTATGCATAGTACCAAACTGATCTGTTTCAACTTCTTGATTGAATTTGGCCTGAAAGTTTTCACAAATGAATTGTCTTGTTTCCTATTTATATTGGATTCACAGGTTGGGATGACGAAAGAAGATCTTGAGAAAAAACTTCACTCGGTTGGAGCCTTTTGTTTTGAATGGTTTGTTGATTTCTGAAGCGATTACCAACCAATTTAGGCCTACAGCAAAGGATGGAAGAATGCGAAGATCAATACCCCGGCAGACAAAACAGCTTGGACTTTAGGTGGGCAACAGGAACGGCTTGCTTGCTTGGAAAGTCTCAAAGCTCAGGGTGTCAAGGTTGCGCAAACTTACAAATTGCGTGGCCATGCTGAGCCGGTGAAACCATGTGAGCCATGAAGGGTTGTTTTGAAAGATCAAATGATCACTCTATATATGGTGGCATGCACGCTACATGATGCGACATGTCTATGCTGTGTTTCTCAACACGTGCTTGGCACAAGACTCAACTTCTGTGAAAAAAATGACGCGTTTTTTTTTGCTTGTGACTTCAGATTCTTTTTATTTTTCTGGTCATGATGTGTGTGTGTGCGTGTTATTTCAGCAATGCCAGGTTGCGGTTTTGAGCTGGGTGGTTGTCTCACTTGGTATTGAACCAACGCGGTTGGCTAGAGAAAAACAGTTGTTTGCATTTAGTGGGCGGCTTTCTTGGGTTTTATAGCAACTTGAGATTAGCTCATATCATGACTCCCACATGCCAAATGGAAAACTCCCAGTTGCCAAAGGGATTCCATTTGAATAGTTGGCGGTTGAGGGCCCACTTAACAAAAGCAGGCTCGATAAAAGAGACATGCATCCGCCAACGGGGTTGCAACTGCACAACGTTTTTCAATCGAACCTGGCTAATTAGTGGGCAAAGCAATGGCTGCAAGAAACAAAGTTTGAAGTGACTGCCCCTCCCCGTTGGGACAAGGTGAGTAAGTGAGTTATACACCCAATATATCCCCAAGTAGGTTACAAGTAGCCATTGATCCTAACCATTTATCCTAAAATCCTGGGACATCCAAATATCACTGACTTCGATTTTGAAGCATTTCCCAACTTTGCCCCAAGGGATTCCAAAAATAATGATTAAAATCAATCCAAGTATATCTAATTAATGGTTGAGAAATCCCGCTACCCTCTGGTAAACTAAAATGGCAATGGAAAATAGACCCTTTGAAGCTGTATTTCCTATTCAAAATGGGGATATTTCATTGCCATGTTAGTTTGCCGGAGGGTAAATTCCTGGTACATCCAAGTGTCACACAACAAAAATGGTCAGAAGGTTCCCTAGTCACCTTCACCTTTGAAAGGACCTGCTCATCGCTCCCAGCAAGAAGCAGATGGCAGTGCCTGGGTATTTTCTAAGGACTACTGACTACTTGAGTTGGTTGGGTTATATAGGGGGTTATATAGGGGGTTACAAGTAGCTAGGTGGAGGCAACTCAAAGATTTTTTATGTTCACCCCTACTGGGGGAAAATGATCCAATTTGACGAGCATATTTTTCAAATGGGTTGAAACCACCAACTAGGTAGGGATTATATAGGGATTGGACTAATTTAACTGGTAGGAATATACTACCAAATGCAACTACCAATGTAGGGATTATACTACCTCCCCACCAAAAAAAACCTAACATGACAATGGAACATCCACCATTTCAAGATGAATTTCCGATTAAACATGGAGATTTCCAAGGTCATGTTAGTTTTCAGGGGTGTGTCCACTTGAATAGGGATTATAGCAAGCCAATGTAAGGATCCCTGTATAGCAGGTAGGCACTGCCCTCCCTTGAAACTAACAGCAAGCGCTCTGAAAATTGGTGGTTGGGAGACTTTAAGTTTTGGCACGTTTTCAGGGACCATCAAGATAGGCCCCTTACCAGTTATAAATGGGGGTATAGCCATTTTATAACCCCTATACATGGCCTTAAAAATGGGTAACCCTGGCGAAACAAAAATATGATATAAGGGTATAGTTATAAACCTACTGCAGTAGTAATCATCAACCTACCCATCCACCATGTACCCACCCTCAGAAATAAGGCCTCACTAAGGGCTTATTTACCATCGGTTTCCTGAACAAGGCCTTTATACCCTACACCGTTGATGGAAGAAATCCTGCACCAGTTGAGGTTGGTACTTTATCCCATTGTGTTTAGGGTTTTACACATTCCAGGTGGTGTAGGATTTCTTCCATCAACAGTAGGAAATACATGTTTTACTTAAAAGGATTTTCCAGCCAGCTGTATTAAGATATGCGATTTTTGACGATTGAATCGGTCGCTCGAGTCGTTCAGAAAAAAAGCACGGGGGATGCGTCGCGTTGCATCACAACAAATTCTGTTTGTTTGATCACAATCCAATTGTGGCCAGCAATTTATTTAAAGAAAACTTCCAAAAAAAACACAAAAATCCCATGGAAACATACATGTTCTAACAAATATTCCCATGAGTTGTTTCTCTTGAGAACTCCTTCAGGATGTTGCTTGCTCACCAGCTACCCCCTCTGCATGAAAACGGATCTTCAGGTTTGCACCGCCACGGAATGAGCCGGTCGAATCACGGAACGCAGAAGTCGTCCGTGTTGAGTCCATTGGTGCAGCTCAGTTTTCTTGTTGCCTACAAAACACGACAAATAAGTATTACCATATGGATGTTTCCGAAAATAGTGGTACCCCCAAATCATCCATTTTAATAGGGTTTTCCATTATAAACCATCCATTTTGGGGTACCTTTATTGTTGGAAACACCCATATCCCATCCATCTATGGTCCATGTCTTTACCAAAATTAACGACCTTACTGTTGATGGAAGGAATCCTGCACCACCTGGGATGACACAACCCCGGTAAAAAATAGGATAAACTACCAACCTAACTGGTGCAGGATTTCTTCCATCCACAGTATCGCCATATCCCAGACACTCAGCGTATGATCTATTCACCTACACTTGGATAGTTCAAGAGGTAAAGGTAGGTAGATAGACCATGCATGGGGGGGTTGGGTGTAAAAGAATATGTGTATGCTGAAACATTAATAAATATATATATATGTATATATATATTATAGATGCAGATGTATCTTTTGGTGCCCACCACCTAGGAACAGTCATCTCCAGGCATTGATACATTGTGACACATGTGGGGATTTTGGCATTCTTTTCCATCACATCATTTCGATCATATGATCCAGTGTGATACCTTCTCATGGTGGTCGGATCACCGGATTCCCGGCACCGGATCATCCACAAGTTGATCAACATCTTCCCCGGCATCCTGACTGATGTTCGAAAGGGTATACAATGTTCAACATGATGTGCGCATCGCGATTTTTGAAAACAGATGGATCCATGGACCCTGGGACCCCTTAGGATACAAACATGAGTCATCCCTCATGGTGACTCTGGGTGTGTAGCTGACATAACCTCAGTCATTCAGTTCCATCCTGCAAAATGTGTCTCAAATAGGCCTCTTGATATAGTTCATCAAATAACTATATGGTATTCCCTTTGTTTTTTGTATTTATTCATAGACTTTCTCTTGATGTCGTTTGATACAGGTTGATGGGATATTCATGAGGAGCTTCTCACAAAATTTCCGAAAGAGTTATTTGTGCAAAACTCAACCCATGGTAAAGTCAAGGAAACATGGAGGTGCACCTCCAAAATCCACACACTTTGCTAATGTTATAGAACACTGCAGTCTACTAAGGAGACTCATGTCATGTTTGTTCAAATGCTGGCTGCCTGTGTGTGTGATGGACCATCACACTGGATTCATTCAATTCGGATCGGTTTGCGCACTCCTGGTTCATCCGGAAGCTGTGGAGCAAGTCCTGCACAAAAAGTGGTTGCTGGCTGGCAAGGATATTTTTTGTGTTCTACTTGATTTCCAGGCTTTCATGTATTGAGTACCCTCCAGGGAACTAACATATCCCCCAAAAATTGCATTTTGAAGATGATTTTCCTTTTCCCAAGGTGGGATATGTTAGTTCCCTGCAGGGTAAGGGGTTTTTTGTTTAACGGAGCTCATTTTTGTCACAATTTCATCCGCATCAACTTTCAAGGGCAAATGGAGAAGCCACTGTTCCAGGTTCCCAGCTTTCGAGACTTTTCTCACCAAGGCTCTCACCTGACAGGTTTTTTATCATTGAAAATGTCATTTTACCCATGGTAAGTACCCAGTTATTCATGGTAAATACTGTACAAATTTCATGAAAATTTACCATACATATGGTATTTCTCATGGCACGCAATGGAAAAACTGCAAGGGGAGAGCCTCTTCCTTGTCATCTACCCCCAAGCCTTGCGCGTGTTCGTCAGTGTTCGCGGACCGACATCAGTCCTTGAGGGTCACAGATTTGCGCGAAGGATTGTGCTTCCCGACGGGGCATCCCACTGAAACACGAATCCACGGAAAAAAAACACAAAAATCTGATTTTTAGCTGGGTTGTTTTTTCACAGATGTTGAGTTGACTGCTCAGGTTTTTGTAGGTTATTTTTGGTAGGTTACAAGTCCAATAAAAATCACGGGTGAAATGCATAGGGCATAGAGCTCATTGATCTATCAGCCATTTTGCTTTTTCACTGCATGGATTCAGAGCTAAGAGACCTTGGGAATTCCATGTTTTCACTATATTTGAATTGAATTTTTCTTGTTTAGAGGGGAGGCACAAGTTAGAAAAACAATGAATCATTGAGTGATATTCCATGAGTCTCGAAAAGATCAAATTCAGAAAACAGAAAGTTATCTTATCTACTAGGGTTGTCCCACCCTCCTTCAACGGTGTTTTATTCAACAAATGTCTTATGTATAAAAAGAAGCAGGGATTCCTGGTCCTTTAATTTACCACAGGGTGACCGACCTTTTTTTCAGATAAACAACTTGTGGCTGGTCTTTTGCGCAGCGGACCCTTTTCCCCGGATCCTCGTGATCTTGTCCCCGTGTATTTGGCGAAGTATTGGCTAGCACGGAGCGGCTTCAAAAAAGGGCCATGTAGCATGTTTGCTGGTGTGTCATGATTTTTTATCTTTCGATCATTGAAAGACTACACTCCGATTAACCCTAATATCATGTTCATGAAGACTTCCCCTGCGTTTTTGGATCGTGAATTTTACTCCATAGAAAAAAATGTGGAGAAAATCCATGGCTGATAATTGTCATCGCCTCCTTGGAGGGACCCGGCCCATAGGGAGATGTCATGTGTGAAGTTGTGACACTTTCGACAGGAGAGTGGGCCAAGAAGCTTTGGTGATTTAGATTGTTTAGATCGGTCCCTTGGCTCCCAGAGATTGGGACCACAAGAAGCAACACGGTTCTTGGCTGTTCCAATGGAGGAACATGATGGTATACCCAGTTATGAAAAAAGGGAATTATGGTAAACCATGATGAGAACTACTGATACCATGATAAGGATCACGTCATTAACCACTTAGTATATATGGAGCTTTCCGAAAATAGTGGTACCCCCAAATCATCCATTTTAACAAGGTTCTCCATTATAAACCATCCATTTTGGGGGAAAACCCTATTTTTGGAAACACCCATATATAACTTAATGGAATGTCACAAGGGTTTTGAACACTGATCAATTGTTGGTTTTGCGCGGATTTTTCTCATGGATCTGACGAACTTCAAATTCCAAGGTGTTGGTAGATGTTGGTAGAGAAATGCAAGGTGGGCCCCGGATCCAGTTGTAAGTAGGGGCCCATAACTCCTATATAACTAGGGGTTATAGCCCCAATACTTACCCATTTATAAGACCATTTCTACGGGTTTATAAACTTTATTTATAACTGGATTCGGGGCCCACCTTGTAGTTGTACTATGTTCTGCTTGGGTGGTGTCTGTGGTTGATGCTCGGGTATGTATCATGTTGATGCTGGGTTGAATGTTATGATCTATTTTCGGTGATTCCCGGGAAGCGTTTTGTTTAAACTTCCCGGTTAAGTTTAATAAACATGGTGAACACTAATGTCACTAATGTCACAGCTTCAAGTTTAAAGGCTAGAAACAACACAATTTTGGATGTAGGAAGTTTATGATATCATACACTGTGGATATTTTACTGAACAGTTAACCAATTGTGATGAATGTTCGAGTTTTTTTCAATTTGTATACGGGACTGATTTAAGTGATATTGATCATCCTCATTATTTTGTTCACCATCGCTCTTTTCTACAGCACACTCACTGATATCTCTTCTTGACTGGCGTTGAATGTCCCATTATCCAGGATCAAGCAAAACACTCCAAGGCGCATCGTGTCGAACTGGCTGTTCATGAACAAGCCCAATGTGACATATGTGTACCAGGTGCAGCGAACTTTTTTTTTAATGATACACCCCCGAAGTTGAACATACTAGTAGCATGATAGTTGGAAGACGATCCTTTCCCTCTGAATGGTCATATTTCAGGGGCGAACTGTTCAACTTCCAGGGAATACACCATGATTATTTGCCCAGAATGATAGGACATGTATGGACATGTGACATGTGTTTTGTCATGTTTTGTGAAGGGTGAAAAGAGGTGAGTAAATGAACGTTAAATTACGGTCTTGGGGAAGAAGCCTTTTTATTCTGGCAGAAGTCACCATGTTTTGGTATCGATAGTCAAGTGAGTTTCGATAGATTTGGCCCTATTAGACCTCAATAGGGACGTTAGGAAGTGGTACAGTCACAAAACGTACAGGTTTTTGAAAACATCCGCAGCACCGTGGAACAAAAAAGCAACCGGAAAAGAGACACAATATACCGGGACCGACACATTTCGACTCAGTAGTTTTGGTGTAACTGTGCGACTCCCATTTGCTGCAACCTGAACATCTTTTAGGTGCAACCAAAATTTATCGCCCCCTTTGAACCAACAAAAACTACCTGCCAATTTCAGGTTTTGGTGAGTTTCTTCGGTGTGTTGATTTGTTGTTCTATCGTGGATTTTTTTGTCCATTTTTTTGCTACAAAATTGAATTCCTCGGATCCATTTGAGGAATTGGTAGAATTTACTGTATACCCCAAAAATGGGTGGATTTGTTATGGTAAAAAAACTAGAGAAGTCATTTACTTGGATTTAAGGTGACTTGGTGTTTAGTGTTTTTTTAGGGTTTATTTTTGTATATTTACAATTTACAATTATTCAATTATTTACTTTGATGTTTCTGTCTTTGTTCCTTGGCAATTTGATATTATATCAAGTGTCGACATATATGTTTTTGTTTTGTTACTTATTTTTTGTTCAACCCTTTTCAATCCAAGCAAATCTGAATTTATTTTTTTCGTTCCCGAAACTAAAAGAGATGTGATGTAGCGAAAAACAAGTGGTATTTTTTTTACCCTAAGAAAAACATGGGATCTCAAAACTAGTGGTTTTGGAGACTCCGGCACCCTGCTAATTAGGAGACTTCAAACCCCCAGTTACAAGAGGGTAATTGAAAACGGTGCGGGAGGTATTGGTGAGCCCCACTTTCCTCTATGTCATCATGGAACATCTGGACGGCCCTGATCTTTCCGAGTGGATGGTCTCCGAAGAGGTGTGGACGTTTCCGCCGTTGTTTTGGATGGGAGACTGCTTTTTGGCGACGTTAATATCGAGGTGGATCAGTGAGTCCTCAATTTGATTGAAACAAGCCTACATAGATATAACACCTTTTTTGAAATACAGTAACCTACAGGATGTATAAAACCCATAGAAAATATCACTCCAATAAGTTTTTTCTTTGGGATCGAATAAATATTGGCGCATTCGTTTCAGCGTGGCGGCATGCCCTCCAGTAAACCCGACATCAACTATAATTGGTCAAGCATGTACATACGTACCAGAGTCTAAATTCCCTATATTGGGGATGGTCATCCCACGTTTAAAAAGGCATGTTTATAATGGGCCCGGTATATAAACCCCTATTAATTTTTGGGTTGGTGACCATCCCCTACTGAGCGGAATTAACTGGAGTTTAGACTCCCGAGCACATATAGCTGCTTTTCATCATCATCATCACCCCCGAAGTTCCACTTCTCGTTCCACAACTTAATTATTGCAGGCAGGCTGTGAAAGTTCGCTTCGTAGAAATTTTGTGTCTCGAGATTTGTCATTCCCAGATGCGGTATATTTACCTACATTTGGCCTAGATTTATGATAAATCAGGTAAATAGGCTATACATTGAGCATTTGGGATTGGCAGTTTCATTTTGTTTCTATTTTTCATGTTCGCCCCCAAAAAACGAGGAAGTCAAACTTCCATCAAATGGTAAATTGGTGCTTTGGGATTCTCCATTTTACTTGTAAGTAAGAATCCCTTTCATGAGGGGATCTGATTTACTGATTTCTTCCCCTGCTCAAATTTCATGGAAACGACCAGAGTTTCTTTGCCGGTTGGTAAATTGGTGGACCCCCTGAACCATGGTGAAAAGGATCAGGGAATTTCACCAAAAATTGTAATGATTTCCAAAAAAAATGGCAAGATTGGAGATCATCCAACAAATAATAAGTGGTAAACCAACCCCCCAGACCCCTAAGGGCTTATTTTCACCAATTGGTTTCCCTAACGCCAGGCTGTATTAAAAACCACTTGATACCATCCCTTCCCCCCAAAAAAAGAGTACCGTCCTCAAGCGCCAGGGTCAAGGGCGAAGTGAATTATCTGCTATGAGGTTGGACGTCGCCAGGGAGGGCAACGGACCCCCCGACCCTCTTGACCCCTGCCACCAAGGTGGAAATTGTTTAAAAGTCACTTAAGTTGGGAAGAAGTTCCTAATCCGGAAGCCACAATCTTAAACATATGATTTCTTTTGCGATTTCTTTTTCCAAACAGTCATACTGAATCCTACACACCCTTTTCAAAGTTTTTTTTGGAAGCTGAACATGATAGTTTTGCCCCAAATTTTTGGGGCATTTTCTTGGAAAAAGTTATGGGATCCAATCCTTCCGGAATGGAAGAATCCAGGTACAAGCCAGTGATTGCAACAATTTCCTCCTAAGTATAGGATGTTTGACTACTTTTTCCGGACAGGATTGGATTCTTTGTGTGTGTGTTTTTCCTTGGTGTGTTCTATTGGAACAGATGCACTAGATACACAATTTTTTCAGATTTAGGTGTGGTTTGCAATACATTTCCATGGAATTGTGAATAGCTCTTTTAGGTCGGTTTGATGGAAGGTTTCTGAAAACATGTTGATGAATATGCTTGTAGCTTGGCTCTCACTTCCTTTGTAAAGGACTCAAGATTTGCTTTAGCCTGATTGGGAGTTTTTCCCAACATATGTATACTTGCAAGTATTCGAGAGTACTATTATTGACGTATAATTTTGATTAGTGTGTCTTGATATCCTTTTCCTGCACAAACCGTTCAACATTTGACTGTCCAATCTTGTTTTTGTGCAATGTTATTTTTTTCAAATGTATCTATAACTATCCCAATGAAGGGTTTCAAGACACTGGCGATCGAAGCAATCCTGCACCAGTTAGTACACTCCCCAAAACTAACATAGCACCTGCCAGGAGGCCTTCCCAAAAGGAAATTCCTCTTCCAACTTCCAACCCCAGTGTTTCTGGTGCTGTGTTAGTTTCAGGGAGGGTAGTTAGATACTTTGTCCCACTACTTATGGGGCTTTATACAACTCCACGGCATTTTCCCCCCCGATGCGCGCCACGTTGCGGATAAAATCTGATGGCCAGGATCCTTCACGAAATTCTGCTCGCAGCTCGTGAGGTTCATCGTCATGGCTTTGTACACAGAGATTCTTGGCTTTGGAAGAAAAACCTCAAATGCCTCCGAAACCTTATTTGACTACTTTTTCTAAAGGGGGGGGGGCATTGGCATCAATGATTTAAGTGGTACGGTTGTGATGCATTCTTTGTTTTAGATTCATGCGCCAATTATCGCATTCCAACTGCCCAGTGCTTCTTGAGAGTGAAAATATCCCTTCAGTTCCCTTCATGGATCACCCTTAATGGCAAGAAAAGGGGACTTGCTAAAAATATATAGATGTATTTCTCCCCAAAAGAAACAACAAAAGCTCTAAAAAGTAGGGGTTGGAATGATGAACATGTTCTTTTGGGATGGCAGATTAGTTTTAGGGACGGTATTTCTCTTCTTATACCCCCAAAATTTAACATAAGATACCAAAAAATGATAGTTTAGCAATGTTTAGCAAATGCATTCCCTTTTGAAATATGGCTATCTTCAATTTCGGGAGGGTAAACATGACCGGTGGGAGAAGCTTGCAGCCATCACCCATGTTGGTTTTCCACTGGCGAAGGATTTGAAGTTCGACAACTTTCGCTTCGCCCATGGCAACTTGGCGAAGATCGCCCCATGTGGGTGTTTTTTTTCAAGGGAAACGCAACATCTTACTCAGCCAATGGCTCACCTTCAAACTTTTTGGGGAATACATATTTAGTAGGAAACACAAAGTTTAAAGTTTTATATCAGGATACTTTTGGCTGAGTGAGAAATATCTATATATATTTATAATTTATATACCAATACAATACCTTATTTGTTGAAGCAACGAAACATCCAATGGAGCTTTTCCGGTTCTGGCAAAGGGTGGAAAGGTATCAGCATAACTACCAACTAGCAGGTATTTGCTCTCTTGTGGGCTGTTTTCAAAATTTTCAAAGGTGTTTAAATTCCCACATCTATCAGCACTGAATCCATACTGCCTACATCCAAAAAGCACATGCAGCTTGACCCCTTTGGCCCGTGGCAGTTGAAAGATGACTTTCATAGGCTTCCCGTTGAATCATGTCGGTGCCTATGTCATCATAGGATGTGCGTATTTGCCAATCTCAATCTGTATAAATAAGTGAATTTTCACCCTGCAGCACACGAAGAAAGAACGCAGAAGCAAATGGTTGTTTGTTTTAGTTCATGCAGCTAAAGCACACTAACAACAGATTCTCGCACACACACTTAAACAAAAAATCCAAGGTTGGAGTGTGTTGTCAAGTGTAGTGTCCTTTAAAAGGTGTTTCATTTCCATAGGATCCATGTATGGTATATTGCCCTACATTTGGTTGATTTTTATGGTAAGTGTAAGTAAATATGCCATACATCGATCCTATGGGATTGTTTATATTCCTGTATTTCCACCCTATTTAAGCCACATGTCAACCGCCCCATGTTTTGGACCACTCAGGTCCACAAAGTGAATTGAAGCTGGTGGATGTCGTAGGGTGTCTTGGTGTGCAGGTCGCGGTGCGTGCGAAATACGGTGCAGGTGTTTTTTTTTTCGGTGGTCACTTTTGATGGAAGATCAAGTGGTTTCCCTAACTGGGATCTTCCAAGTTTCCCTGACTGGGATCGTCCAAGTGGTTGGACCCTGGTGATTTTTTCATTGTTGATTTTTTGGGAGGGATGGCTCTCCAAGGATAGGAATTTTAGTGAACCGAATCCAAAAATCCTCCGCGGATGGCACTTCTGAGATCGTGAGATTTTTTGGGGGTGATGAGGTGATGATTTCGTGATCCTTTAAATGGTTTTTGTGACCTTCAACTGGGGGATGAAAAGGTAACTTTGAATCACCGAGCGGTTGAGCATTTCCGTGTGCTTTGTGTGCCCCTCAGCCTCCCCCCCCGCCCAAAAAAAAAAAACTCTACGTTTGAAACCATAAACTTTTTGGAGACACCAAACCGGCCGCCGGAGACTTGTTTGTTCCATGGTGTTTTGTTAAGGGAAACCGACTGAAAACCAATGGCTTTAAGTTTGATACCCTTTAGTGAATTACTATAGTCAATAGTCCAACCAACTACGTTCAACTTGACAAAGATAAGAACTGAACGCATTAAATTGAAATACATACCCGAAGTTTAACAGTTCGCCCCTGAAAATTGATGGTTGGAAGACGATCCTTTCCTATTGGAAAGGTAACTTTTCAGGGGCGAACTGTTAAACGTCGGGAGGGTATACCTTACTTTCTAGCTAGCTTCCCTGTGTTCAGGAGGGCTGTTTCAGCTCAAAGATTCCAAGAAATCATCAGACCCCTGCAGCACCCTTTATCATGGACGATGTCCCTTTTTGTTCCACCGTTTCCACCGGAGGTTTTTTTAATCTACGGGTCGGAAATTCGGGTGATCCGGTGATCCTTTTTGGGAGTGCTGCTATCGAATACCAGCGGCAATTTGACGGACCTTGTTGCCTTGGACTTAAGACATGGTAAGTTGAAGATTTTAGACCCAATCTTTTACAATTATACCCATATTGGATCCATGTATTGTTTTGTCTTTTAACATTCACCATCAACATCAAACCGAAATGTGGGTAAACATGCCATGGATCCTTTGGGGGTTCCACCAATTCACCCCATTCAATCTAAGGACAATGTGTTTCAGACCTGATCGCCTCTCAGCCAAAAGCTGGTGTGGCACTGGACCCTTTTTAAGTTCCTTCGGCTTGAAGCCGTGGAGTCACGTAGTCCGGTGGTTGGACCCGTTGGGTTGGAAGGTCACTTTTTGGGTGAAGAGGTGGAATCCAAAGTTTTTGGGTGGTGATACTTTTGAGGGAAAACTTGTAAATATAGAGCTATACAGCTAAGGGATTCCCATGGTAATCATTGGCAATCCATTCTTTTTTTTTCCGGAAACACCGCCGTGCATCATAAGAAACCACCAACTACCCTCCCTGAAACTAACATAGCCCATGAAAATCCGCATCTTTCCTGGTAAATACCATCAAAATGGTGGATTTTCCAGCCAGCTATGTTAGTTTCAGGGAGTGTAGTCCATTTACAACTGGGTGTTTCCAAACATAGGGGGTACCCAAAAATGGATGGTGAAAAATAATGGAAACTTGAAATTCCCCTATTTTTTAATGGATGATTTGGTGATTTGGGGGGAAAACCCCACTATTTTTGGAAACATCCAACTGCTTCCCCAAAAAAAAACCCACCTTTTAAAGGACACTTCACTTGACACACTCCGACCTTTCCATTATTTTCACCATCCATTTTTGGGTACCCTATTCTTGGAAACCCCCATGTATAACTGCTTCCCCCAAGGGAAAAACCCACCTTTTAAAGGACACTTCACTTGACACACTCCGACCTTTCCATTATTTTCACCATCCATTTTTGGGTACCACTATTCTTGGAAACCCCCATGTATAACTGCTTCCCCCAAGGGAAAAACCCACCTTTT
>DF239088.1:305815-339774 GCA_000507305.1 Breviolum minutum Mf 1.05b.01 | reverse complement strand
AAACTGCCACTTTTGAAATGGAACGATGCCTGTTTATGGATGGATAAGCAACCTGTTTATGGATGGATAAATGCCCGTTTCAGAATGGACAAACTGCATTATAAATCTAAATTCTATGAGCGGCCTTAGGGGGGTGTTGCTTGCCACGATATGGAGATAAAAATGTTAATATGATTTTTACATGATTTGGGGTGGAAAAAATAGATAAGGGGGTCTTCCCTACCCTTCGTATCATCTATATTTAAAGGAATAGTTGTAGTATATATTAAGGATATGGAAGGTGAAAATCAAGATACGGAATGTAAGGACATTTACTGCGAAGTTTGTAGGCATAATGTTAGAAAATTGGGATGGGCAAAGCACTTGAGGACAAAGAAGCATATTGAAAATGAAAAGGGAGTGGAAGAAGTTGAGAAGAAACAATGTAGGAAATGTGGATGCTGGAGAGTGCTTGAATTATATAGGGGGGAAAATGCTACTTGCAATATTTGCTTGGGATATAGGGAAAGCTGGGCAAAGAAGAATGAGGAAAAAGTTAGGGAAATGAATAAGAAATACTGGGATGAACACAGGGAGGAGAAAAAGGCGTATAATAAGGAATATAGCATGTTGGAAATTGAATGTGAAGTGTGTGAGCGTAGAGTGAGGAAATCTAATTGGGCAAGACATTTGGTGAGTAGGAAGCATATGTTGGGGGGCGGTGGTGGAAAAGTTGATGGGGATGTGGGGGGTGGGGGAGGATGATACGAAGGGTAGGGTAAGCCTTACCACTACTATTAGATTACACGCCTTTGACTTGCCAATCGATTTTGCGCCAAAAAAATGCCAATCGCAGGGGAAACAATGCGCAGCTCTTTTTCACCTATTTGGATGCAAAAGAAAAAACCAAAGCTGTCGAGTTAGCGGCCAAAGCTGTCGAGTGAGCAGAGGATGCCAAAATCAATGCGGACAAAGCAAGAGTAGCGGAAAACCAAGCGAGATTGAACAAAGAAAGAGCCGAAAGATATGCCAGCGAGCAGAAACTCAGCGTCAAGTGAGTCTGATTTTGGTTTTCCCCACTGACAGACTGTTTTTGGAATGGCCAATGGTTCATTCAACTATTGCTCAAAATCATCGACAGCCAATAAATATGGTCGGAGTTTAAATCGTTTATAGTGCCGCGGCTCTTGTGGGCCAGACATTTTTTTGGAGTGGAAAACCAGCCAAGGGAACAATTTGCGTCGGCTATGAGCGAATCTGCAGACAAATGCCAGGACGGATGCATGTGAGGGCTAGTTTCAGGCACCCATGGCAACAAACAACTTGGTGAAGGGAAACTGTCAACATATGCCATTCCACCGTTGGTATTCATTTCCGATTCAATCAACATCATTTTGCAATGGATGTGGAAGAGACAAGTTCCCAGCAAATATGGAAAGATTATGCAAATAGAAGAAAATGCATTTAAGTGAGGATTAGACTTTTGGAGTTTTCAGTGCATCGGTTTAATGTGCCTCTTCCTCACTTGCATATAGCGGGACCCCTGCTCAATACCCGTGAGCAACTGCCACTGAGAACTTGTCAAGCGAAGTCAACGCGCTCTTTGACTGCCACGTCGAGCGGAACAATGGGACCAACGAGACAAAGATTCGCAAGATTCGCATCAGAGTGCCCAAAGGCAGGGATGAGCAACGCTGACGTGATCTAATGGCTTGGTGCTACCGGTAGTTCATCGACACAAGTGGAGCGCCCAATCTTGATTTCAATTCTATGTTGCAATGTTCCAGTTGTTGGCTCCATGCTTCGTGGTATTCTTTGGATGATCTGATCTATATATATATATATTATATAGTCCTTGATGTTGAACTATTCGCTAATGCAGTACTAATACAGGTTGTTATTGCAGTGTTATTACACGGTGTAGTGCGCGTGTGTATACGCCTTGTTTGCAGTTTTTGTATACCGTTGTGTATTGAAGGGTCGCCCTTTGCAGTGTCATATCTGGTCTTTTGTTGATCTGTTGAATCTGTTGTTGTTGTTGTTGTTGTTGTTGTTGTTGTTGTTGTTGTTGTTGTTGGACCTGGTAGCCGCCGCCACCATCTCCGTTGCTATCTCCATCATTCGCTGTTGTCGGCGTCGTCATTGATTCTCAGCGTTTTCAATCGTTGGAATGATCTCGTTCTGGTACAAGTTATTGTGGTGGCCGTATAGTTGTAGACGGTCTCCGTCGTCCTCATGGTCGTGCTGGTGGTCCTGGTCGTTACTGCCGGTGGCAGATTGAGCGGGTCATGATGCTGCTGGAGTACTGGTGGGTTTGTCAAAATTCTCAAGCATTGGCAGCATATTTATTTGAGAACCCAAAATAGTGTCGCAGCAAACGTTTGGAAGCGAAAAGTGACTAGAGGAACTGAAAATGCGGCACAGCAACTCTTCAATGTTAGTTTTCCCACAGCTGGAACCCAAAAAGAGTTCCATGCTGCTTGACCTTATGTGGCACCAGTACTTCCCCAACACATGTGCGGCGAAAGGTGAGCTTGCCAGACATAACCCGTTCCGTGCCTGCAGGGATCATGATTGCAAACAGTGGTTTGTGCCCTGCAAAGAATGACAAGAATGACATATGTGCAATGCGATGTCCCAATCCTTCGGTTTCTCGGCACCAAATGCCAATTTTCTCGTAGTCATTTTGGCTTTGCTTGTGGTGTGACGCGCTTGAATGGTCTTTGGTATAGCTGCGCTACTTGACCTAGGCGTGCCCCAAGCGTGATGTCTTTGGAGAGCAGCCTAAATTTGAATGTGGAAAAGGTTATAATGGTACATCAGCAGGTTGCAGCAGGAGCTGGGTGTGGGCAGTCGGTCTTTCAGTCTTCAACACTGTTTGTGCGGGTAATGTGTTTTCCGGAAGGGGAGATGTGTTTCTTTTGCTTACAAACCTGTATCTAAGACGCTTGCGAAATCTTGCGATGGAATGGAGAAGTGAATTGGGTCCCCTTATTACATCACAAGTGGATGGTTTACTACTTAGACGAAATCACCCACCTCACACCCCTGGTGCATCTTGACTATGCAACTTGACAGGTGTGTTGAGACGCATGGTCGTCACCGACAAGATCCGTTCCAATGCAAAGTGTGTGCCGGTTCCAATTTAATGTGGTTGTCTTGGATTCAATATGCCATCAAACCTCTTGGGATCTATTCCGTCAGTTTGTGGACAGCGCAGAAAGTGGAGAAGGACAAACTTGCTTCCCTGTTGAAAATTTGGATGTCGTTCGGTGTGGTGATTGCTTGCATTTCGCCCAGCATTAAGACCTCCAAGACAGTCACAGATGTGTTTGGACCTCGCGAGATGGAACTTGTCGAATCAGGCCGGAACATCCAGTTATCAGAGAGTTTTGGCATGAAGTGTTACTATTTGATACGCTGATAAGTACTGGTTGTTTGTGCAGCATTCAATGTATTTCAGATTCTGCCTATTGCGATTACAATAAGATCATTGAAATTGAAGCTTGAGCTTTTGAACACCAAACCTGTGCAAAATTATTGAATTCGAAGGTGAAGATTTTGTGTCTATTTCAACACAGCTGAGCGGCCCCAGCTTTGATTGCTTGCTCGGAACACCCAATGCCAGCATGACTGCCTGGCTTGTGCTGTCAATTGCTCCAGCTTTGGCTTTGTGGGTGCCTTTTGCTTATTTGTGAAGTTTTTCATTTTCGTCACAAGAAACGTGAATTTCCCCGCCTTGTCTGAAGTTTCCAGATGTTTCGGAACGGACCTTCAGAATCATCTATCGGCATTGCTTTAAAAGAAAATGGCATGACCGTGATTGCTGGCTTCCCATTCGCGGAACACATTCCGGAGTTGAAGGATCTCCGCTCTTCACTTTTTCAGGGACCAGCTGGTTCTTTCATGTGGTTTCGGGTTCGGTTCTTTTTGCTTTTTCCTAAACTTCTATTCGAAAACAACACGGCCCGGCTCCAAGGTACTGAGCATGATTTATGCAGTGGGGCGTCGACTTTGGATACAGGCTGAGGTGGACATGATAACCAGAGATGCATTGAAGGCCGGGCCCCATCCAGCGACAACAAATTCACGCAGTTCTCCAATCGGAGGTCTGTTCACATCTATGTGAATGCAACAGTTTAATTTCAATGAATTTGATATCATTCAATAAAGGATTCTTTCCCCCGCTCTTATCTGTTTGGTGCAGATGCTGGAAGGAGAGAAAGACTCAGTTTTGGCTTTATTCGGGGATGTGGTCCAGCATCTTCAGGTGAGCATTGCCATCACCAACTGCTTCTTGCCAGACATCGTAGCAGCTTTGTCTCGCTACTTCCCATGCATCCACTTTCAGACCAACAAGGGATACCCGCAATTCCTGCAGTACAGTGCCTGGACGATGTCGAAATTGCATGTAGACTTTGCTTTTCGAATTTCGGATTGTGATTTCAATCTTTTTTGATGTCTTTTGAATTTGTAGCCCGTTGAACTCTGTCATTTGGCAACTTGCCCATGAATTTTGTGCAAAATGATGCAAACTGGACAGGTGTAGAGACCCCGTGTTCAGATGCGATAGGGACCAGGATTGTGGCACTTTTTGGTGCTGTCCTTGTTGGTGCATTGGGTCCACTTTTTTGGGTTGCTGTGATCAAGAAGTCCGATGACTGGACGGAGAAGTATCGCAAGGCCGGGTTGCCACCTGTGCATGAACAGTGAAACATTTGTAGCTGCATGCCTTCATGTCCCCTCCTGTGAAAGTGGCCGGCCGTTTGGAATTTCTGGAATTGGCGAGAAAGAGACAGCCTCCTTTCCTTGGTCTAGAAAGCATTCCTACGACATCCTTCTTCCAAACGCACAGATTGTCCGAAAGGCAAGGTAGGGCTGCCACTGGCATGCTCGTGTGCTAATTCACCTACCGGAGTTAGAGAAATGAGGTACACCAGCACATTCCACGTTGTAACCTACAAACCCATCTGCGGATGTGCCAAAGGGCCTTGACCACGATAGTCTGCCTGCATAGGAGTCAACAACTGTGTATTGTTGTGTATGTACACCAGACCAGCATGATTGTTTGATTGTCTCGCATAGGAGGAGCCGATCCAAATGCTTGTATTGCTTTATTGCAAAGATCGAATAGCGGTTTACAGATGTTTGTTTTCCATGAAACAAGCATGCAAGGGACTAGTGACTAGAGTGAGCCAAAAGCCAAAAGTGTTTCAGTTTCATGCCTTTTCCTAGCGCCATTGGCAGGAAACGTTGGGCTTCCTGGTGTCCGGCTACAGGCCCGAGGCGGGAAGCTAAGGGGAGAACAATTCACTGTTCGGGACCCTTTGCAATTTATCCTTGAATTTGTGTCGAGATATCTTCCAATTAGTTTCTCATAGTTTCTCATTTTGTGTCCCATTTCGTTGAATAGTATCCTTCCAGTCGGTTTGAGATATTGCTTTAATGCTCAAGTTCTCTTCCTATCAGTATGTGGTTGCGGATCCGGACACTGTGTTGCCTCATTCAGGCATTGTTTGCTTGGTTTTGCTACTCGTGGCTCCTGTGTTGGCCTGATGGCCCTGTCAGCTGTTGTGTCGTCTGCAGACCCGTGTGTTCTACCTTTGTCTCCCTGTCTCTTCTCGCATTTTTTCTCCTTGAACTCAACGTTGGAGACTCCTTCGCCGCTGCCCGTGACGATACAACTATAAGGCCTTGTAGAGCGTTCTTAGAGATAAACACCCCCATGCATTTTAGATTCAGATTCTGGAGATAACAGTCTACTTTTCAGATTCAGCAGAAGTTTGTGGTTATGTTTCACGAGGTTTATTGGTGGGAAACTACAGTCCTGATCCGCAAATGTGTGGTGGCCCTCGCAGCTGCGCTATTTTCGGTGAGCTATGCACCAATGTTGTACCTTTCGTCGCTTCTCCTAATAGCTGCTGGGCGACAGCTTAGAGCCCGACCACTCTGCAACATCCACTGCAAAACGAACATAGAGAAACAAGCGAAACAGGCTGTCTCAAAATAGCGCGCTTCAACAACATTCATGTTTATCTGATTTAGACTGGTTTTGTTCCAAGCCTTTTTTCAGGTTGGATTGAGCCTTGCTGGCCATGCATTTGTCCAGCCATATGAGAACAAGTTCTTAAACAGATTGGAGTTTGCTACCCTGGTGGCCTCTTTTGTTGCAGTGCCTTGGATGGATGTTCACAGGACTTTCAGTTGTGCATGGTTCTTTTGTCAAAGAAGAACCTCTGTGAGTCAGGTGTTTTTTTTCACGAGTTGTTGAGGTGGATAATTTGTGGGGATACTTCAAAGGTGCAAAAACATGTTCTTGTGCTGGCGTCCTTGAGCATTTCTTTGCAAGATTTAAGTACAAGCATGGCTTGTATGCTGTCGGTGTGCATGGGGAGTAGCGAATTTTGATAACGTTTTCTTTCTTTTATCCAAGTAAAGTCGTTCGTTGAGCAATTCTTGGCCACTCCGGTTCATTCCGCAGCACTGGTTCCAAGAGTGTCGCCTTGAGGTCTTTTGTACATTCATTCTCAAACTCGAAGCTTTGGATTGGGCCACTGATCGAGCCGTCCCCTGGGCTCATACTGACAAAATGTGTTCCCTGCACTTTCTTGACTAGACAATGTGAAAACAATGATAGATGTACTGTGTAGTTTCCTGGATTTTTGACGACTTCACAGCGGATGAATTTTTGTTCGACATTGTCTTAAAGATAATCTTGATGACTTGGGGTTGTTTTGATTGTGAGAACTTGTGCAGCCGAGTGTTGCGAAGGAAATTGGCTTCGGAACGGAGTTTCCGTTGCTGAGGTCACCGTCTTTGCATTTGTGATTCTCTTTGTCGTGGTGACTGTTCCGGGCATCTCCCTGATAGCCTTGTACTTCAACGAGATCTTGAAGCGAGAGTTGAGGTTGGCAAGGGATCCAGCAGTCCATGAGATGAGTTCATTCTTGATGATGATGATGATGATGATGATGATGATGATGATGATGATGATGATGATGATGATGATGCTGCTGGTGGTGGTGGTGGTGGTGGTGGTGGTGGCGGCTGTGCTTCTGATCATGATGATACGGCTTGAAAATTGATGGAACACTCTTTCATGTCCAAGTCATGCAATGTAGTTTGGCAAGTTAGTGGAACATGTTCATTAAGAACTGCATACAAGGTTTGGACTGTGCTGTAGATGGCAACGAGAATCATTTTGGAACGTTTCCGTGACTCCAACCAGACTAATTGAATGAATACGGTATTTATCAATGTACATCAAATTTATGGAGACTCATTGACCAGTACTTATACGTCAAAACCGTACAAAACCTGTAGAGGACCAACCGTAATGATGAAGCAGCATCAAAAAGTATTCACGTGTATCATGCATATAGCCAACATGGCAGAAAATAGGGACAGGAAGAACAAATGGAAAGGCGAAACGAGAAACTGGAGAACCATGAAATTGCCCGCCCCAGCAAACGAATTTGCAACAAAACAAAGAAAAGAAGAAGCAAGAGAAATAGCAACAGCAGCAGCAACAGCAACAACATCGACAGTGAAAGCAACAACGGGAAGAGGAACGGGAGCAGGAAGGAACAAGCAGAGGAGGAGCAGAAGGGTAAAAGTGTGTTCCTTGGATTGTGCAACGTCTCTGATATTTTTTGACGCTCCTGTTTCAAGGATGGTTGTCCATTTGCATCTCACATGTCGGCCCCCATCGTTGTTGGGTCACCTCGGGAACACTGTTTTGAATTTTTCAATTTTTTCAGCATATCTATACTGTCATTCTACCATCTACTCGGAGATGTTTGCTACCCGAATATACCCGAATCACACCGTTAGCTCAATGTGCAGGTTGGATTTCTTGGGCACGCACATGGAAGAAGATGAATCGCCAGATCCCAGGTCAGATGCCAGTACGTGAATAGCATGACAGTACGACGGTACGATCCAAGATTTGAAGGTTCGTAATGACTGAAGCACTTACAATGGATTACGGCTCCGGCACTCAATCGAAGTGCCCAGGAAAAGGAATACGGCTGCGCTGCTGCCAGTTGCTTCAAAATCCTTCCTTGTACTCTGATTCACTACAACCCTGAGAAATCAGCAAAGCCTATCATAATTTTATCATCCAGTGCAGCACCATGATGTCAACTCTGAATTCAGGATGGAGGTCGTTCTTGGGTACATGTATGCCATACCCTGCAGCTCCTGTCTTCTAACTGCTTTTGTTAATCACAAGTCAAGTCTCTACATGATCACAGCAAGCTCAAGGTCAAACCGTACTGGCTTAATCGCATCAAAACCCTTGCATTAAATGGAAGCAGTCATTGTCTAAAAGATGTGTTTCACATGCGTAAATTCCTTTTTCCTCAAAGTTTCAGAAGCTTTAAGGAAACTCCAAGGGAAGACTAATTCAAAGGACATCCCAATAGCTTGAACTTTGATTTCCCAGCGATAGAGCGTCCTGAGGCAAGAACGACCTGAGGCGAGGGTGCCTCCTGTCGAGACGTCGCAGATACCATCAACAGACGGAGGTGAGAGACTATTGCAATAGAAAGGCAGGAGTGAATATGATCCTGTTTGCTGAGCTTGAGATGCAACTCCTGTGATGCAGCAAAAGCTTGCCTTTTGCGACTGAGTGCAGGAAGCCACTGAAGATAATGACATGTGAGACGAAAGAGAGGATCTTTGTCGTTGAAAGCTCATGATTTAGGCCATTTTCATCCATTTTTCTTACCTTCCAAGGTGCATTGGTGTATTGACCTTGATGATCTTGAAATGGCTCAAGGGTTGAAATCCGAAACATGTGATTTCTCTCCGTTTAGACCAAAAAAAGGGTGAAGTTGACAGCGCCCAAAGGGCTCTGCAACCGCCTAACGGGCCTAACACGCCATGTTGCGTGCAATGATGGAGCAAGATGATGGCGCCAGGATGGTCGAGAATGTCGGCTTAGAGTGGGAAACTCAGGGAACTCAAATAGTCGAATGGTCGAATGGTGGGAGTCAGACAACTCTGATTTCGGGTTTCCATGTAGACTTTTTGGAATTTGCCAAGTTGAATTATTTTGATCTAACTTACTTTAATTCTGATGAATCATTATGCTTCCTTGTGTCTTTGAAATTTGTCTAATTTTCATAACTTGCATTCTGCATTCTGCAGTCCATCCTCACGTTTCCCCTAACCTTCGGCGGTTTGGTTGGAGTTGTTTGCCACGTTGAGGCAGAGCAGTGTCTCTGCTGCGCAGAAACTCGACGCCCTGGGGACCAAGGGCTTCTCGGAACCCGTGATTCGTCATGCTGCGGAGCATGCTTTCAAGCCACACATCAACCGCCAGGAGACACCGAAAACATCCTGAAGACATCCTGAAGCATCGTTGGCAAACTGTAAAACCGTAGATTGTCTCAAATTGTTCTCAATAATATGAGCGGAGGCATGTCAAGACATAGCGATCTCAGGGAGTTGAAGCGATTGACCGTTCAGGAGCGTTCTCACTTGGGCTTGGTGCGCTTTCGCAAGCAACACATGGTGCCTGATGTAGGGGGCCTGGGTTGGAGAACGAAGACTGGACATTTGCTGAAGAACCAGTCCTACTTCCCGCAGAACACCCGAGTAAACACATGGGATGTGCCTGCGTGTGCTGGTGTCAACACGTGGCAGGACCTATTGACATGTTCTTGTTGCCAAGTGATTGTTGCTTTCTGATGATGTCAAGTTCTGCTGTCATGAGATTCAACTTATATGTTTTGTTGTTTGGCAGGACTGGCATGGGCCAAAGATGGCAACGGATGCTGAAATGAGCTTCTGGCTTTGTTAAAGCTGAATTCGGCAATCTGTATCATCTGTATCTCCTGTTCCTGGTAGGAATGATCCTTAGACACGAAGAGTTGTGGCCAGGATGGAGCGATTAGATCGATTTGATGAAGAGCAGGCAGAATGGGAGGCCAAGAAACTCTTCGTCAACACCGTACGTTCACAAACGTTGATGCCTCAAAAGAGATTGGTTTGATACTCCAATCTGATAGGTGCTGAAACCTGGGAAACTTGAGACTTTCAATATCTTTGCATTTTGCATTTTCAACTTTTTCTTGATGTTCATGTTGCCCAAGGTTGAACAGATTTGCAAATCGCAAAGTGAACAGCAAAATGTTGGAATCACAGCCCAGCTGGGCACCTCATCGCCGTGCCCAACGTGAGGTGCCATGATTTCAGAAACTTAGAGCTTTGTTGAAACTGGCCAAGGGCACCTGCTACTAAAAACTGGTATCATTGGAAATTGAATAATCTATATACATATGTGTTGACTATCAATTATATAGGTTATATTCTTCACATATAATGATTGAGAGAGACGTTTCAATGAAGTTCCTTGGGATTCCTGAAATTCATTTGCATTCCATGGTTTTGTATGGTTCCCCAGATACCATGGTGGGGTGCCATTCTTAGGGTGGCGCAGGTGCCAATTGTCTTTTATTATGTCATTATGCCATGGCTATAACTATAGGTGCCATTGCTGGGTGTGATGGCTGTAGCTATGGGTGCCATTGCTGGTTGCTTTTGCTCGGCGCCATTGCTGCGGGGCCATGGCCAGTGTTAGCCATGGGGCGGGGTGCCATGCTGGGGGTGGCATTTCTGGGACCGTTGCTGAATGCCATGGTGGGGTGCCATTGCGATGGCATTTTGGAGTAAAATCTTTTATTCGATGCCATGTCAGGGCGTGATGTTTCGGTGTTGAAAAACAAACACAGTTGTTTATACATGTTTATACTATTTGGGGTCTATGCTGGATTTTTTGGCTGTTTCTTGAAGTTTTTCTCTTGAGTTTCCCCAGGTGCATTGGACATATGAGACCTTCGAGTCCAGCATGGGCGAGAAGCCAATCAAAACGCTGCGAAAGGTGTGAGTACGGAAAGAAACGTGTTTTGTTCAAGGGGCAGTTTCGAAAGGTACTGTTTTCATGTTTTTCTATTGCACATTTCGTGTATCCTGTATCATTGTTTCATCCTTGCTTTTGGTTTCTACATGTCAACAAGCCATACATGGCATCTACACAAGCACTGCACTGAGCAAAGCTATGGAAGGTGTACAGGAGTCAATCCATCTACTGCACACCACCTGACTTAGGAAAGGTAAATGCATAGAATTATATCTTGTTGACACCTGACGTCGCGGTTGATGCTCTAACTCATCACAATTCCTACAAGTCCCAATGACATTTAGTGACATCTACCTCTTCGGAGGTCTACACAGACACAGTGCTGAAACGAGATCGCCAGGCATTGGATGGGGGTTTCAATGAATGGCGCTGTTGGTGCATGTTGACGCCATGATGCCATGATTCCAAGGCCATTCGGCAGATTGCCAAGCGAATCCAAAACGAAGAGACCTGGAAAGTGGTTTTCAAGCAGATCGAACAGGTGTGCCATGGGATTGGTTGACATGGCATTGCTGGAATTGGATGGGATAAAAAAGATGCAAAAAGTTATGACATCCCTTGACCTGCTATGACACGTTTGGACATGCTACAACGTGTGTACACTGTTTGTGGGTTTGGTTAAAGTCAGATGAATGCAGATGAGTTGCTGTTCTACTTGTCGCATGGATTTCAACTGAGTCAGGAACGTCGTGCAGATATCCGTGCAGATCTTCAAGAAAGGCAAGCCCACACAGATCGCTTGATGGCGATGTCTGGACAGCCTTTACAAGAGGAGCCTCCACAAAGACGCTTTATGAGTGGAACACTTGGAAAACTTGTGAAACCACAACAATATAAACTATAATTAGATATTCAAAATATGTCAATAAAACAGGGAGAAGGTGCAGGTCACGAGAAGGCGGCCTGCCGCAATGCTGCCATGCGTAACTTCTGAAAAACTTGCGTTGTGGATGATTTTTTGCAGGACAGAAGGCATGAACCGCTGCCCAACAACTGTTCCCAGAGAAGTGAGGAGAATTTTTAATCCAAGATTTCATTTTTCAGTGGAATTAGTTGCTGTTGGTAGAGTCAACGTGAGCAGACATTTTTCAGGAGCTGTCGCTCCCACGGGCCTTGTGGAGACCCAAAGACGTGACACAGCTCACGGATTTCCGCGGACTGGTCCATGTGAGGAACTTGTTTCTACGATCGCCATGTAAATTGAAATTTCAGTTGGAAAAACACCCCAAAACCCGACAACGTCAGAAACTTCCGCCTGAGGCAGACAACGAATTGGCCTTAGAGACTCTTCTTCCTGGTTTTGGCCATGACTTGAGTTTGCACCTTGGGAATTCCTTGGTATTGTTTCAGATTTTCAGACTGAAAGTCGGTTGTCCTGGTCAAAGGTACCGAGTTCAGGGCAGCTACAACGAGGACAGCATGTGCTCTATGCAAGCTATGCACGGGGTATGAGGAATGGTCAGGCCTTTGTTAACAGTTCTAGCAAGGGATTTGATGGGATATGTATGCTGTCGACGACGGTTGCCTCAGAATCTTGAGATCATTAGTGAATTTCAGACCATGTTGCATGTGGTGAGAAGTTGTTTAAAGTGTTCCTTGAATCTGAAAATTGCACAAGCTTCAAGAATCATCCCCAAGCGATTTCTCAAGTGAAGATTCAAAACAGGAAACGTTCAAGTACAATGTTCCAATATGTTCCATCATTCTTCGTCAGATCCTTTGTAAGTGTTGGAGTCGGGGGTTACCAGCAAAAACACTGCTGTTGCTCCCAGGAGTGTTTTACCAGGTTGGCCGAGGGCTCAGCCAGTTTCAGATTTCTTCCAATTTCCATGGTAAACGAATCAAGATGTTTGTTATTTTACATTGATTTTCTTGCTTTCCAATTTCGTCAATTTGACCACTTCATTTGCCTGTTCCGTGGCAGGAATTCTGGAATTCATTTGCGCGTCATTCGTTAAGGCCTCCGCCACCCGTGGCTTCTACACCTCGACGCTCCTCACGACCACGGGAAAAGGAGCCGACATTTGCTTTGCCTGGAAAGATTTCATGTCCAGATGCTTAGGCTGTTCACCGAATTGGACCCTATAAATAGATTGAATGATTTATGATATGTGTTTCATCCAATTCTATTGGTCTCTTTTTTGTTGACGGTGCGCAATAGAATGACTTGTGGCAGGGCCAGAAAGGCCAGAAAGTGATGAAGGCTGGGTTTGGAGAAAGGAGTTTCGTTGCGCCACTTATGCTCATTGCTCTCATTGTTCTCGTTGGCCAGGCTTATTCCAAGGTTCTCCAGCCTTCATCGGCTATGGTGGAGCCCAAACAGCCCCCATCTCCCAAGGCTAGTCTCACTGTTGATGGCAAATTGAGTTTCTAAGTCACAAAATGCGCAATCACAGTTGAAAAACCATCTGGAAACATGTTTTATCCACCAACTTCCCTTGAACAAAAATGAGTTCTGCATGTTTCAACCAGCTTCAGAAGCAAAATCATCATGAAAGCAATGCTTTTTGATCACACTTGTCAGGCTCAAGAGAGTTTGCCACCACGGCTTCGACCCGTGACTTACAATGTCATGGTGGAATCCCAGCCTCCTTCGCCGAAGGCGAACAAAAAGGCAGGACACATGTGATGCTTTGGATTGATCGCCTCTTCAAAAAGGTGTGAAGGATATGGAAGTCAGGAAAAGTTTGGAATGGTCAAAACACTTTGAAAGATGTTGTTTCAAGTTGTTGAAACATTTGATTTCCATTAGGAATGCGATGCCTGTTTTATTTTGAAAATCTTCCGTGGGAGATTGACCATCTCCAAATCTTGCACCAAACTGTCATGGCAGGGATTCCCCTCAGCAATGAGTTCAGTGAAGTCATTGAGGCTGTGGAGCTGTGACTTGAAAATCTGAAAAAAACTCATGAGATTCAACCAAACACCAAACCAACCATGAATGTAAGAAAAAATGATTCACACATTATTGTGTAGGTGTTTTTTTGTTTGTCGTTTTGATATTTGTCATATTATCCTTGAGGATTGTTGCTTTCAGCCCATGGAACGCCAGGTTGAGTGCTTCGGAACCACAGCTCCGGGCCTTGAATTTCGATGGTCAAGCCTCACAGGCCGGAGTTTCATGAAAAGATTCTCCAATGCCTTTTACGATGTTGAGTTCTTATGAGAAAGTTGTAATACTGAGTAAATGAATGTAGATGAGATAGTAGATGGATGTGAAAATTATTGTTCATTGGAAATGTCACACGTTCGAATACATTCAAGTAGCCATCAAACAGCCATTCCGCTGCTATGAAAACCCCCAGGTCATGTCGAGTGTTTGTGCCGATTTGGATGACTTTGAAGTCAGAAAGCTCAGCATTTCATGCATCATTTAACTAAAAACAGAAGATTCTATGGATGATGTTTTTGATATTGGTAATGACTAGTAATGACTATTTGACATATGATTATAAAGTAATAAAGAAGAAGATGATGATGATGCTGCTGATGATGATGATGAGGATGAGGATGAGCTAAACTTAAACGGAGGTTGCAACAGGAAGGTAAGTAGAGTAATTCCTATCGCTACGCGTGCAGCCGTTTCTTCAAGGCTCGTGTGACTCCCATGCCACGCATCAGCAACTTCTTTGCCGACGATCACCGTGTCGCCCCGAGGGGATGTACGAAACATCCTGCAACATGACGGATTGCAAGAGATGTGAATGTTGCAAAGTTGGGCGCATTTTGTTTTTGGGGAAATTCTCAGGTCCACGAGCATCAAAACTGAGCTGAACAGTCAGCTTCTCCGATTTCGATGGTTCGATTTTCCAACGAGTCAAGAAGGAGGATTTTGCTCAAAACTGTGTGCATAGATTCAGGAGGTGCTTCATTCACGTTTCACACTGGCAGTTCAAAAATCTGTGCAGCTGTGCGAAGTGTAGGGAAATGGTAAGGAACGCTTGCCCCCAGTAGTCATGATAGCGCATGAGTTCATAAGACTTCAGTGCAAAAGTCGACTGGATGTGGTACAAATAACTCTCTTGAAGGTCTCACCTGATATGGATAAGTGAGCCAGTGATACCAGGTGCATAGATGTAATTAATACAGTTTTTGGATTGACACTGGTTCAAGGTGTTGGTCCTAACGCCACTGCCAACTTGATTGATCGAATGTGAAGCACGAAATTTTCCCTGGACTCAAAGAAATTCAAGGCATTGAGGTATTCTGTGAATGAGCTTCTCAAGTATTTTGGTTTCCAACAGTTCTGTCAATGAACTATATGGATTGTATCTGCAAAGAAGACACAATGAGAAACAATCAAAACAAGGTCTGAAAGTTCACCTTAGTACACTCGTCACTGTTACAACCTGTTGCTATGGAGCTATGGCAACTGCGTTGAAAGATCTTAGTCTGGAGTATTCTCTTATCGAATTGCAACAAGTCCCTTGCCTAAACCTATAGTCATAGCCATTGTCAGATATGTTTTGCGCAGTTTTTCTCAGTAGTCTAAATTCTAAATCGTCAAGTCGAGTTCCTATTCTTGGTCTTGAGAAACTCTGCTTTCTTTTCTGTTTGGGGTCCCGACTCAGGCGACGAATCACTTCCATGAACAGAATCGCCTCGGCGTTGGTTCCTTTGGCGGAGTCTTCCGCGGCATCCAACGTGATGGCACAGAGATTGCCATCAAGGTCAGAATCCAAGATGAGATGAGAAAACACGAGAAAGCTCTAGACTCGGCATGAAGCATGTAATACAGAGTGCAAGAATCTTCAGAAGGATTTTTTGATCTTGGTCTTATTTGATTTTATGCTGCATCATGTTGTATCTTATTGTGGCTTGAGGGTTATCGACCATTGCCACTTCCTTGCAGAAAGCTGATGTTTCCTCGTCGTGTTTAGGTGCTGAACGAGCCGGAGGAAGCTGGCTTCGAGGCCTTGTTTCATCGTACATGATTTGCACATTGACATGGTCGCACTTGGTCAAGGCATCTCTGTTTTTGTCTTCCTTCTTTTTTTCCTCCCAGGAAGAGGTCCGTGTCTTGAGCAAATTCCGACATCCGAACTTAGTGATTTTGATGGGCTTCGCAAAGAACGGGTCCATGACCTCAGTGGTGGATTGACGGAGTCGCGGTGGTCGCGGTGTCGTTGCCATCGGTTGTTTCGCCTGAGGCCTGGTCGCCTCTTAGTGTACGAGCACTTGGGAGGTGGCGATGTCTTTAATCGACTTCAAAAATGTACATGTGATAATGCAGGAAGCTCAGTTTACAATGTGTTTGAACAACATTTGGAACAAAGATTTGATATTATAATTGATTTTGAAGAGCACAGTTGAGATGTTTAGGAGACTTCCTGCATCATCGTTTTGGCAATGTTCACTCTTACTACTTACATTGTCTCCTTCAATAACTTGCGGACATTATCATGAATTTTCACTATGAGGGAAGGGTAGCAACATTTCAGTACCTTGACGTTGTGAAGACGTTGACTTTGATCATATGATCAAGGTGCCCTTCACTTGGAAACAGCGGATCAGCGTTGCCTATGATGCCTCCTGTGGCCCTGCTGGCACACTTGCAGTTTGTTAACTTTTCTTTTCAAAAAAGTGCCTCTCCAAGTTGGATTCAATGACTGCTGCTGGAGAAGTGAATCAACCCTTGAACTTGTAGTTTGAAACATTAAAAACAGATGCCTACATGAGACTTGGGACACCTTCATTTTTTCACCTGTTCTCATGTTCAGGATTCTATTTCAGTTTTGAACTGACATCCAACCCCAACCTGAAGTGGTTCAGATGACCAGGTTTGTCGCACCTGCACAACTCCACCCCAAAGGCCAGTGTTGTAATGCCGCACTCAATTGAACTCTGACAGAAATGATTCTGGTTTAAGATTGTTTACTCTTTGTGACAATACGTTGTGCCGTTCTTGAGTCATTACGGTATATCATGCATGATATATTTGTACGATCATGATTCATGACTTCCTGATTTATGTACTTAGAATGGAATAGTTTGTCCCATCACCAGAACTTTTCGTGATGCCTTTTCAAGACGCCAATGCAGGTGTTTCACCGTGACATCAAATGCCCCAACATTCTATTGGTGCAGTTCCCAGCTTCACAAGTGGACAATTTGCTGATTTACTTACTTTATTGTTTGGGACCGTATGAGTCTCAACTCGTTTACTGTGAGAGATCGAAAGTATGCCTTTTTTCTGAAGTGTTGACATCCATCTTTTGCTGTGCCACCGTGCAGGGAGAAAGCTGGCATGACAACTGATTTGACTGCTGAGGACCGCAATGGGACAGCAAAAATGGCTGATTTTGCAGCTTCCTCAAGGTTTTTTGCAAGCGGTTGCAAGCAATCACTAAACCCAACGCCAGTCACAACTTTTGGAAGTTAGGTTTCATTGATCTTAGTGCGGAGTGTTGGCAGCTATTGGTCTTGGAAATATATCGAAATACATTCAACGATTCAACAATCAAACAACACATTTGAAGCATTTTGTCAAAAGAGCTCGGCCATGCATCGATTCACTAAGGGATTGGCTTGCTGCTCCCATGCCAAAGAGACCAAGGTGCAACAGGCGTGCCAGCATTTTGGCATGCCATCCTTCACCCCACGTAGCCCCCACCTTCACCCAGGCGGCAGGCACGGTGGGCTACGCATGTCCGCACTACGTGAACAACTCGGTGGTCACGGAACGGAGCGAGGTGCTCCGGGGAAGACTGGGGAAGCATCACCACCGGGACCATGGGTTGTGGGTTCATGTTTGTTTCATTTTCCTTCCATTCATATCCATTCATAATATTACTGCCAGTTTTCCGACTTGTGCGCTCTTGCGTCAATGGCTTTTTGCCTTTTGCATCCTTCTTGATGAAATTTCCCTTTGCCAGGTGTATAGCTTTGGCATTGTTTTACTGGAACTTTTGACTGCGTCCCCACCTGCTACGAAAAGGGAGGCCACCTGTCACTGGGTAAAGGTGGTTGATGACCTGAGAAACGGGCATGTCAGACTTCTAACCTGTTCAGAAGTCCAGCAATGCCTGGAACTTCTGAGTTTTTAAACATTTTTAAACCGCACATGTTATTCAGCTTAAGAGTTGGATATCCTTTGACTTATTGAAAGTCAGTTGTTTCATTGACCTCCAGCGAAGGCAGCAGATGGAAGTATCCAGTGGGACTTCCTTGTGACAGCGCTGGGCTATGATTTGCGCGTGGCACTTCAGCAAGTTGATAGGAAGGTGAGGGCATAAATCTGAGCATGGTGCGACATCCTCTTTTTGCTTGGGAAGGGAGACCCTTGGTGAAGTAGCAAGTGCTAAACTACGCCCAAGTATCATGCTTCTGTTTGTTGGCAGAAATCGTTTGATTGCTTCTTTCTAAAGTGAGGGGAAGAAAATATTGTGCATGCTGTGCGTGCTTGTGCTGAGTGTCCCGATGTCAGGCTGGATTTCCTCACGAAGTCGCAGCAAACTTTGCACATTTGGGGCTGAAGTGCACCGAGTACCAGGAGGAAAGACTTGGTCCAATTTTGTCCATCTTTGTCCAGTTTCCTGTTGACTTCAGGATTTATGAATGATTTATGTGTGCTGTGACTGTGCACGAGGAGAGTCGTCCCTTCTTCGCAGAAGTGGTTACAAGACTCCGAGACTTGCGTGACATGAGTGATGTCCTCGAGGCAAGGGAAAAAGATTGGAAAAGTGGAAGGGAACCATGGGGAAAACGGGCACAAAACGATGGAAAAAAAAGGTGAAAGACGTTTTTTGTTGACCTGGAGGCTCCATCTGCTCCAAGCCTCCCACCGGAGGATGCACCAACCCCTCCGGCAGCCATGCGCTTGCCACCTCCTCCGCCCCGATATCATCAACCAAACCAAGGCTACCAGCAGGTGCCACAGAAAACAGTTCCGCAAGCACAAGCTCAACAAGCTCAACAAGCTCAAGCGCAAGCACAGGCACAGGCACTACAGGCACTGCAGGCACAGCAGCACTACATGCAAGTGCAGCAGATGCAGCAGATGCAGATGCAGACACCTCATGGACAAGCACAAGCGCAAGCTCAAGCACAACACATGCATCTTCAAAGAATCGCAGCGCAACAAGCGCAAGCACAACAAGCGCAGGCAGCTCTTCGATTGGCCCAAGCACAAGAAGATGAATACAAACTTCAGATTCTCACTGGACTAGGGCCTGTTCGACAAGTCTCCTTGCCCATGCACGAGCTGGAAAGAGGTGCGGTCTTTGCTGCTCAGATTCAAAAAGGGAAAAGCAGGTGAACGACTTATGCTAGAATTTTTCTTTGTTTGTGATTACATTGAATACATCAAGAGAAATGACCAAGAAGAGCTGCATGAAGTTCGCTACTGGCTCTTGCTTCTTCGTCACGAAACTCCTTTGCCATGTTGGAAGATTGTTGCATGGATTTTGGGGCAGGTAACCTGACTCCCATTCAAGGAGGCAGGTCGGATTGATATTTTTTTGACCGCATAAGGACCTAAAGCAAAAAAAACATCGTTTTGAAACCTCAGACTGCCTTCTTAAACATAGTTTGATTGCAAAGAGTCAGAGTGATTTCTTGGTTTCTAAAAAAATAGTCCAATAGGAGCCGCCTGCAAAAACACTTAAGACTTGAACTTGAACCCTCAGTGTCTGCAAAAACCCTCATCTTCCCATGTCTGGGTCGCCTCTATTCGGTGTATTCGATGTGAGGTTCGATGTTGACACAGCATGGGCAAGTCCGACGACCGAGGACGATTGCATATCTTGCATGGACTTTAGAGTGACTTGGTGAAATCTTTTGCTTTGACTTTGATATACTTTGATGTTTGAAGATTTCAAAGGGTGTTTTGATGTGTTGTGTTTTGCTAAAAAAGCAAGACATCAGAAGATATATATACGGACAATTATTAGTAACCCTAGCTCTGATTGACTGGCAAGGTGTGTGATGTCCAAGGGTGACAAATTGGACAAGTTGGCAAAGGAGCCGGAAAAAACGATATTTCCCGTGGATTCGAATTTCGGACTTCATAAAAAGCAGATGAAGAGAAAGGACCAAAAGAATTTGATGCACCGCAGGGAGGAGGGCAAACCAGTGCCGAAACCTCAAAGCAAAAAAGAACTGAAGACATTGCTGCTGGATGTTGTTGGAAGCAGATGTTGAGAGGCAAATTCTTGTGTCCACATTGAGTAGTAGTGCAACTTGTTTTCGCCCTATTGTCAAGGCCCACGATGCGTTTTGGACGTCTTTTTGACGAAGAGTTTCTCAATTTGGTGTTGCCAGTTGGTGTCTCAGGTCCAACAGAATTTGTGGATACCGTGTTGTGGATTCCAATTCTTTCCTATTCAGCTTAGCTTGCTGTTTCGGGTTCGAAGTTTGTAAATTGATGCTTGAGATTTGCTTGCTTAAGGATGACAAGTTCTACTACCATCAAGTTTCCAGAGAGCACTTCCAAATATGGGCAAGGGGACACAGTTGAGATACATAGACAGACAGAGACTCAGATTATCAGACTGTGTCATGTTACTCAGTCACCAGATGTTTGTTGGAGGCTGAAGAGTGGCCTTCGTCGCTTTTCGACTGTGCTTCACCTCATTCCAGTGGCTTTCATATGTTTGCAGCGCTTGATCCAATTTTTGGGAAGATCCTGTGGAACATATTTTATGTCCTTCAAAGTGAGTTCAACTGGCTTCAGCTGTGCCAGTTCGCCTTACCAACTATGCCACCGTTGGGACTTCGGTGGATGATCTCGTCCTTGACGAGCGGCAGAAAACTCAAGCGGAACACGGAAAGAAATGTGTTGCCTCACAGACGTTTTGTTGAACAAAAAGATTTCATGAATGTTTTCTCCATACCAAGGGGACAACAAGCCATCCTACATGACGGCAAGATCCCAAGAGTTCAATGTGGGGTTTTTCAACTTCACTTGGAAAAAACTCATTGGTATACAATTATACAACTTTATACAGAGAAAAAACATGTCGAAACATTTTGAGAGGTAGCAAGATTGGTTTACTGGGCTGCGTCATCGTGGATGGCAAGCAAGAAAGAGTGCCCTTCCTTGAGTTTCGCTTCAACCTAGGGCCTGAGACCTCGGACTTGATGAAATGCAAATTTTGAAAGAAAGACTTCGAAGATGAACAAAATCGAAGATATGTTTGAACCAAGGTCCAGTATTACAGATGTAGATGTCGGACACTCAATATCAGTATCAGTGGTCCTTTTTGACTCACCTTTTTTTTTGATCGTCTGAGATGTGCAGGTTGGCTATGAGTCGATTCTTGGCAGGACTGGCTTCAGGGTTGCTCCATACACGGTTTTTTTTCCATGCAAAAGATGTGATGTTTGAATTGTAAGTCCGACTCAAAAGATGCAACTAGCAGCTACATCTCGGAAAGAAATATAGGAAAGATTATACTTGAAATGATTTGTGTGCTGATTTATTCATCTCTCACTTATCTTCCATTTGATGCCACTCTTTGAGAAGGATGCCTGCTGAGATGCCCTTTGAAGGTGCAAGCAGTTGCATTGCACTATTGCACTGTATTGCCACCAATGAATCTTCGTTTTACTGCGAGCTGCAGGTCGTGCACTTCCACATGACAGGCTGAAGTTTGTTTTTTGACAAGTCCCATGCCAGATGTTATTTTACATGTCATTTGCAGTTGTTCGGTGAGGCATGAGGACAATGAGTTCGAGCCGGAAGGTTTGGGAATTGCTGTACCAGGCAGCTGTCACGGATGTGGTTGTCGTTGTCGTCGTCGTCGTGCTTGTTCTTCTTCTTCTTCTTCTTCTTGATGTTGCTTTTGGTGGTGAGGTTGGTTGTGCGGATTATATCTGGCATTGAGCGTTGCACTGCACATCATGGATGTCCCTTCTGTCATTCTGCCAGGTGGCATCTCCTTTGCAGGCGATGATGTCGAACCCGTCTTCATCTTGGAGGCCGCTCCAAATGTCAAAAAGACTTCGGGACGTTTGGATTCCATCAATTTCTTGTTTCTGTGTTGCACATGTTGCAAATCCAGATGCACGGAGGTGCATTTCTTGTTTTCATGGCTCAACCAAACACTTTCATCCCATTCAATAGTATTCAATAGTATTTTATTGAATGTTTGAATCGCATCTATTACATTCTTGCACTGTTTCTTGTGACCTTGCGTTCGTCTAGCTTCTAAATGAATGAGAGAAACCCCATGACAGCACAGCACTGTCTACTTGTCCAGCATTTTGACGCATGTCGTGACAAAAGAGCACATAATTTTGATTCATGAAACGTCCACTCCAACATGCGGAGCCATGGTCCTAGCAGGTAATGCGCGGAGCAACATTTGAGATGCAAAGCATGATTGAACATGATATTCTGTAAATTTCATTTTGGAAAAAAAAACGTTGCTTGAATACTCCGACTGAGCAACTCGTTTGCTTCGAAACTAGCCATCCGCATTCAGGTGGGTGGCACTGCCGTACGGGCGGGTAGCACTCGAGCCCAGCTGCGGGTCCTGCATGGCCCACGGAAATCGGCATGTGCTGCAGCTCCAGGTTGCGAGGCACCAGATTTTGAGAGGGCATTTCTGTCAGATGAAATGAAACAATGAAGAATTATTAGAATGATGAGTCTCTAATGATGAATGACAGATGATTAGGAATGAACGTGAGGAATGACGATGATTGTGATGAAGATCAAGATGAAAAGGGAATACCTTTGAAACATGTTTGAAAAAATTAACAAACATGAATGAAATAGAATGTGTCAAAGCTGGTTGACATCCACGTTTTTCCCAGGTGCCTTGCCCACCTCTAGTGCTTGGTAGTGCCCAAGCGGGTTTCTGGCGCCGGATCTTGGATGACAAAGCGTCCTTCTGGCAGGTTTTCTCCTCGGGAGGATGCTGCAATGCTGCGCAAATCGTTATCCACGAACTTTTTGGTGGAAGTAATACTAAGGGCGGGGAAGTTGATTGACGCTTTGTCACGTTTTGTTTGAATTGGAAATCCGCCAGGATTCTATCTCTTTTGGAACCAGAACATTTGATGATCGAGGCTGTAACTTGCAATCATTGAGCAATCTTGAAATTAGAATCTGTTTTTTCAGTTTTGAGTGTTGAAGTCAATGAGTGCACATTTATGGCCATTTCGGTGGCTTCAGGAAGCTCAAGCTGAAGCCGAACGTTGTTTTTACGTGAGGCTCGGCTTGAATTTTCGGTCTCTAAGTTGATGTTCCGTGAGATTCGGCTTGTAGGAACCTGAGCAAGCTGCCCCTGCGCGTGGAGGGACCACCAGAGGAGCCAAAATTCCAAGATTTTTGGAAGAGCCTTATCAAAACGAGTCACTTTGGATGCCAAACATTGCAGTTGTCAGACATGTGGTCTGGGTGTTTCAATTGCTTGGAACTGTGCCATATGAATGATTTGCTTTCTTTAAGCGCTGCGAGGACAATACACGCGGAGAGGCGGATGGCAGATGTCTTGAAAGGGATGTGTTCGGGTTGTAATACAAAAAAGATGACAGACAGTCATGCTTTTGTTTGAAGCGCAAAAATGTCGTATATTTCGGGCATCCGTTAGAGGATGATGGCAAGTGGGCACTTCATCATGGCGACACGATCCTGTTGAGCTTGTCGAAGGCTGTCGACTCAAATGGGAAGTTAGGATCTGGAAAAAGATGAAAATCTGAGAAAAACGTGTAATGAAGCATCACGGAAATGAAACAGAGAGAAGCTCTGAGACTCCAAGCCACCGTTTTTCCAAAAATTGCTGAGAAGCTCGGAATCCACGGTTTTTGTCAGGGCACCTCAATGTGGATGAATTTCCGAGCCTTTCGATAATAAAATCTTTACTAATTAAAATTATAATCAACATAATTATTATTAATATTAAGTATTATGTTTGATATCGAAATAAGATATCAAGCGATTACTAATCAAAATCTGAAAATATTTATAGACATCTAATATTCTTACTGATCCTCATCAAATCGAAGGAGGAAATTCAAAAGCGCTGTTGGATCCTACCAATACAGAAACATGAACAACTCCCAGGCGGAGCAAGAAATACACTTTCGGCTTTCTGCCCAGTCTGGCGAAAAAATCCACGTTTTTTTCTCGCCCTTTTGAAAGGGTCTATTTTGGTTAATCTTTTGAGTTTTTTTGGCTGACCCCTAGAAAATTTCTGGAATTCTTGGAAAATGGACTTTATGTTGAATTTATTTGTGCAAAATTTTCCGATTTTTTAAACCTTCACTTTGGAAATCCGTTTTCTGGGAGGATTTTGAACTGAATTGTTTTCGCAGAGAACGAGAGGTTTAATTATTTCGATGAGGATGTTGAGGCTGTTGAGAAAGTTAAGGTAAGGATGTTGAGGATCCTGAGGATAATAAGAATCTTGAAGATGATGGACGATGAAATGGGTAATGCTGAGGACGATGATAAGGAAAATAAGGAGGATAATGATAATAAAATAATAATAAATTTTTATAATAAGGAAGATATTAAGAATAATAAAGATATAAATGAAAAAAAATAATAATGATATTAATATGGATAAAAGAAAAAAGAAAAAAATATTTAAATAATATATTTATTATTAATAAAAATAATGAAATAAATAAATATTATTATTATATATATTTTAAATCTAAAAATGATTAGGATAGATAATATATATTATTTTTTAATATATATTATTTAAAATATAAAAATAAAAATTATATTTATTTATATTTTATAAATTTAATNTTTCACCTATCGTATTTAGCCAATAACCTTGCCAAAATAAAAAAAACTAGTAAAAAATCAAAAATTATATTTAAATATTTAATATAATTTAAATATCCTTTAAATTTAGCTAAATTATATACAATACGGAATCCTTTTTAATAGCTTAAAAACCTAATATAAATAGTTGTTAGAGAAATAAACAAGAAATCAAAGATTTTCAGACCTTCTTAAATTTCTAAATTGCGTCTGTAAAATATTTTTTTTTAAATAATAATAAGGAAAATTTTATTTAAATAAAACTTTTTGGAGGTAAAAAATTTGACTAAAAATATAAAAAAAGTTTATGCTCAAAGAAGACCAAATATTAAGGAGAGTAGCTCAAGTAGCTAAGAATAATATTGCTTAGACTAATATAGCTAGAGTAGAGTAACTAGAGTAGCTGAGAGTAGAATAGCTAGAGTGGCCGAAAGTAGCTAAGATTGGCGGAGAGTAGTAGTTAGAGTAGCTGTGTTATAGCTTTCAGTAGCTTACATTTCTGCATTCGGGTTCGTAGATTCTGTCTTGTTAGATTTTTGTTTGACTTTTTCACAACAATTATAAAAAGCATAAGAAAATTATATAAAACAATGTTAAAAAAATGAATACACAAAAAACGGGTCCAAAAAATGGTAAAACATAGAAGCTCTGTAAACATGAGTGTAGACTATAAATAATTGTAGAAAAATCTGAGACTTGTAAAAATTGTGAAAATCTAGGAACAATCGGAGCATGTGTAAAAAAAACATCAAAAAATAGAAACCGCATAAACAAAATACAGAATCTAGAAAATCTGGAAAAAGGTAAAAGCACAACTGTTAAAAAAATGCTAACAAAAGTATACAAATTTGAACAATTGTAAGAAGAGCAAAAGACAGGAAAAATCCAAAGAAAATTCTAACAACTGTTTAAAACATGTTTAAAACTAGCACAGTGTTTGTACACATTGTTTTCTTGGGCCAATATCCCTACCAAAAAATGTACAAATCTCACTTACACTTCTTGTGCACTTCATTTTCAAAATAATTCTTTGGTACCACTCCAGACTGTCCCTGACTTCACCTTCACAAAGCCAGCTGATCAGCACCGAATGTGGATGAGCATTCATCGGGAACCTCTCGTCTTCACTGTGGAGCGTGCCTGCTTCCTTTTCTTCACTTCTCTGGCATGTTTCAACTTCTGTTCACGCGCTCGGGCCTTCATTCCCTTGACCACGCCTTTCTTGGCACCTTGAACGACCTTAGCAAAAGTCTCAGTTGCTTTGGTCTTGAACTTCTCCTTGGTCACCTTAGGATTCAATCGCACATAGGCGAAGGGCTCCAGCTTTGATCCCTTTCTCTTGGCATCACCTTGTGCTTTCTTGCGGCCCGGCTTGTAAGTGTCCAAGCCCTTGATGAGATGTACTCCTTTCTTGGCTGCCTTAGCCTTTGCTCTGGCCTCTGCACGTGCTTTTCTTTGCATTGCCAACTGTGAGAGTGCTTTGGGTTTTTCGGAGGCCGTGCCATGTGAAAATTCTTTGCGCTGATCCTCCATCACCTCGGCAGTCTCATCCACTACCAGTCGACCATCTGCAGCAAAGCGTAAGCCGTTGCGCCGCAAGGCATCCACCTGATTCTCTGCACCAGCATTGCCCACCTGTGCACCTCTTATCTTCTTGGAAGGGGGCGCTCGAACAGTAAGCACTGAATGGGCTGCATCTGCAGACATGAAATCAATAGGCACATTGCCATCTTCTTGGATCCAGGTTGAGGCTGCAACGTCTGTGCGCTTCCGCTTGCCTTGCTTCCCTTTGCCCTCCTCATCTGCTTCCCAGGCATCCAACAAGGCCTGCACCGCATTGTGTGCCATGACAAACTCCGTGGGAGGTTCATTCTTAGCACCTCTGCTTCTCTTTTTCACCTTCTCCGTCTTCTCTCCATCTTCAAGGTCTTGCTCTGCCTCATCTCCAGCCTTGAAACTTTCCCAGGTTTCTTTGGTCTCTTCCGGCTTTTTCTCTCGTTTGGCCTTACGTCCCTCCACTCCTCCACTGGTCTCCTCCTCATCCTCCTCCTTGTCCCACTCATCTGCACCCTTTTCTCGTACAGTCTGGGGTCGTCCGAGCCTAGTGAACTGCTTTTGCACGTGCCGTAGCAAGGCTTGATGTGCTTTTGGAAAAGCCTCTTCCAGAATTTCTTCAGGTAAGATCTTGACTAGTCTCTCCACAATGCTTCGGATCAACATCTTGGCTGAAGCCAAATGTCGACTTTCAAAGAGCTTCATGATCTTCGGCAACAAATCCAGCAAACCCTCCTTAGGAACTACGAAGACCACCACCTTTGTGAATTTCAAGGCACCACGCCACACCTGAGGATCATGGTCGTCCAGCAGCAGCAACACCACATGAATGAGACGTTTGCGTAAATCAGAAGCCATCTTGCTGTGGTGTTCATACAGCAATCGACTGAGCGCATCCAAGGCTGCCGCTTTGGCATGGCGGCTTAAACCTGCCAAACCCGCAGAGACCAAGGTCACAATCTCTGCCTGCAAGTCCTGATGAATGGCTGTGGTGGCCGCCAAATGCAAGGATTCCCTGGCTGCTTCTCTAACTGCCGTACTCTGGTCGCGCAAATGAAACAACACCTCAGGGATCATTGTCGTCAAACACTGCAGGTACTCCTGCTTCATGTTGGCTTCTGTGCGAGGGCCCAAACTGGATGCGAGTAGGGAAAGCAGAGCCTGGAGGCACAAGAGTCGTGCTTTCAGTGCTGTGCAGGTTTGTCGCGCCTCCTGAAGGGTCGCCCATAAGGAAGTCACCTCCTGCACCTTCCACAGTGATGCGGCGGCTTCATGTTGCATCACAGCTGTGATGGCTTGATAGCCTGCTTTCTGCGCACTTGCCATGGCCTTATCCTCGCTGCCACCCTTCAGTGCAGGAGCAAAAACGCGGAGTACTAACTCCAAATTCTCCACTCCGAGGTGAGGGATGAGTGTGGTGGCAAGGTCGCCCAAGGCAGGCACATCGCTTGCATCACCCTCTCCGGTAGTTGCCTTCAGCCATGTGGCCACCAGTGACTTGAAGATTGTCCCGATGTACGTGGCATCGACCAACCGGGCATAGCTGGCGATCGCTTGGAGTGCCTGCTGCCGGCTATAGCTCACGCGAGAGGCATCCTGTCCTTCCATCTCTGCGTGCATCTTGATGTAAGCATTCAACATCTCTGGCATCAAACGGCTCTGGAGAGTCTTGAGGCATGCCTGGTTGTGTTTCTGCAGGGCCTCTGTCAGCCTGCTACTTGGCTGCAGGCATGCATCACATAAGCGCTTTAAGCTAGCCCAAATGTAGTCTCTCAAGGTGCTGTCGTTCTGCAGAACTGCGACAAGCTGCTTGGCCAATTGCCCACCATTCGCCAGCAGAGCGCTCTGCATATCAAGCGGCTCTGTGCAGAACCCCGGTAATAAGGCCCAAACCTGCTCTACTAAAGTCAAGTACTTCTTTTCCAGAACTGGAGCATCCTGCTGTGCGGCCTCACTGGCCTTTGCCTTCAGTGCACTGGCCAAGGGAATAAAAAAGTTGCTGAAGTCTTGCAGCGCCGTCCTTTGACACGAGTCCTTGAGCACCAACAACATCCAGGACCGCGACTTCTGTTCAAACTGGACATCCGTCAACGGATGCTGCAGAACTTCCAATGGCATACTTCGAAGCACCTGTTGAGGTCCAAAAGTTTTGATCGCAGAAGCGATGGCTTCTTGAAGTTCCTTTCCATAGACATTGAGCTCGCCAGGCCTCGACTTGTCACGCACCTCGATGAGTTCTATCACCAAGGGCTTGGCCCGCTGAAATGTAGCAGGATCCCATTGCTGAAGAGCAGCCAAATCTAGTTGTGAACGCCGGCTGTCAAGAGCATCAAAAAGAGCTCCGACGGCTGGCAATGCGAAGCACCAGGAGCCTTTGACTTCAAAACGCAAAAGGGGTCGCAAGGTTTCTAAAAGGTCCTGGAGAAGTGCATCGTCTTCCGTTTCTCCTGCTGCACTGAAGATGGTGGAGCAAGCCTTCCCTGCTGCACGCAGCAGCCCGGGATCCTGTTCCGAGAAAAGAGACAAAATCTTTTTTGTTGCAGCCAATTTCAAAGGCAACGATGGCAACGCATCCTTCCCACAGAGTTGTGCCACTGCAGCTGCAATGGCTCGAACGAAGGCTGCCACATATGCCACGTTCAGCATGGAAAGGGGAACCTCCAACAATCCTGGTAGAAAGCGAGCTGCCAACTCTGCATGATTGGGTGGAGCCTCTGCCATCTCCTCCTCCCAAGGTTTTTGTGGAGTGAGATGTTCGGCTGCAAAATCAAAGGCTGCAGTGCAGCACGGGTGTTGCCCAAGCAAAGCAGGGAGCTTTGTCAATGCCACAAAGATGTCACCCAGCTGCTGATCAGGAATTAGCGGCGCGGTTGCCCGCAGCAATGAAACTGCACGTTGCGCTGGGATCTCTTCGGCCTTCTTGTCGGTATTGGATGCATTTTGCAGCATCTGGGTGAGCTGTTGAGATGCAAACGCAAGTGTCTGCGAGTCCTCCTGGGCTTTTTGGAGAATCGCAACAGCAGAGAGCTCTGCCTGTCGCCGTACTGCACTGCGGGGATCGGACAAGTAGCCAAAGATGGGGCGTAACACCTTGCGGTTAGGTCGTGCATCCACTGAATAGGCAGCTTCAGCACAACAGCTGAGACATTGTAAGGCCAGTCGTGTGGAGGTCTCACTGGATGTGCTTCCAGTACGAAATAGCGGTGTCAGCGCTGTGACAATGTCATTTAGGCGTCCGGCAACCAAGTTCGAAGGCAATTGTGGCAAAGCTCTTCGCAATATCAGCAACAAAGACGAGAAGCTCTCCTCCTGGTTCTCCAAAGCACCCTTGTGTGCAAGTTGCTGTAATGCAGAGACCACAGCAGCAAAGTAGGCAGCAGCTGTCGGTGCACACTTACTACTGCAAATCACCGAACGTGTCGCCTGAAGGCATCGCGATGCACTTTGACAAGCGGCATCACCACGGGCAGCTCTGGCATGGATCTCCTTGACGAAGGGCGGATCAGCATCCATGATGGGCTGCAAATCAGTTCAGAGATGCATGAGAGTCAACATATCTTGAAAGATAAATGCACTAAAGTCAACATATCTTGAAAAATAATATATCTTCACAGAATGCTCAAGCCTTAAATTGCCCATTCTTCACATTTTAATCATTTGATACTGTTTGAAAGGGATTTTGAGCCGCGCTGCAAGCCTATCTGGAAAGACAGGTCAGTGGAAAAAACCTTCAGAAAGTTTCAAGGATGGATCCATGGAGGGAATGTCGTGCTTGACAAAACTGCATCTGCGCAGCTGCTCCTTGCCTTTCTCTGCCTAAATCTCTGTTGAACACACGCTTCTCTGCTCTGCACAACAAAGCTTCAGTGAAAGCAAAACTTTAAGCGATCAGATCTTTTCAAAAGATCATTGAGATTGCAGCTACTGCCTATGTCGCTTGCAAAAGAAAGCCCTTCCATTGGAATGGCCTTGGATTCATCAGCTGAGGAAAGGACTTTAGGTGCCTCAAATCAGGCACACGACCTACAGGGACATGAATTTCAAACAAGATCAACGGGCTTCAACATGACGAGTAATTTCATTCTGGGATGATTCCAACTTTTTTCACACATCTCATTGAAGTGCAGAAGTTAGGATGGCCACGGTGTTCTTATGCACAGTCTCTCCTGTAAAACATGTCAATTACCAGGGGTCTGCTGACATGTGCTCAGAATGCCTATTGTTTATACGTTTATAAGTAAGTGATACTCATCATACTGAATCATAGTCATCAACTTTGACACATCAGCCGCACCTTTTCATTCCGAGTAGTCGCTTTCAGAGTAGCTCTCGGAGCCCTCGTCATAGCCATCAGGTCGATCATCCAAGAATAAAGCGCCAACTCCTGCCAAGGCTTGTGCAACACCAGCGACAATGAAAACGCAAGGTAGTGCTGTGGCCAATGACATATGCGCTTCAATGCCTGCTAAGGACATGGTGCAAATCTGCTGGCCAATCGTCACACAGCAATTAAGCAAGGCCATTTGTAGGGCCGTGCTGACAGGTTTTCCTTCTTCTTCGGCACGTTTGTTCAAAGTGGCAACCAAACCAAACGGAATTGCAAAGGAGCCAGTTTCAGGCATCACGGAAAAGATCATCATCACAATGGCAAAGGTACCCGAGTGGCCAACAAAGAATGCTGCCAGAATGCTAACAACCAATCCAACAAAAATACACGGGGCATAAACCAATCGAGGTCGGATCCTGGTATTTAACAAAATGCCAATGATCCCCAAAGCTGAAATCAATTGCAAAACGGCTTTACCTTGGCCACCCCATGTGAAAGCACTAATGCCTTCTTCATAAGCATTTTTTAATTCTGATCCTTCAGGTGCGTTTTCATCTCCTCCATAGACAGCATTACCAAACCACTGTCCAGCATACAAGTTCCAAGCGGTATTGCCAATCCATACCAAACATTGTACAACAGCTAAATGGTACAACAATCTTGGGCTCCCAGCAACAGCTTCGGCTACATCTACCACAGGAGCACAAGCTGACTTCTTTGGAGCATCTGGATTTTTCTTCAATGGTTTCTCTCGGGCAACCAGGAACTGGATTCCAACACATAGGGCGTTGAATGCACAAATGCCAAACATCAGCTCAAACATGTGGTCAACAGGAGACTTGTAGATCTTCATGATGGAAAAAGCCATAAAATTCCCAATGGACATGAGAACCACAAAAGCAACCTGCATTGGAATCTGCTGCTCTTCTGTTGCGAGGTCAGCTACTAAAGCTCTATGAGGTGTTTGCAACACATTGATGGTCACATCCAACACCCAATACATCGGTGCAGCAAAGTATACTGCCTTCCCTTCGGGCATGAAATGTTCCGAAGTTGAAAACAAGGTTCCCGCAATGCACACGGAGATTAGACCTGCAAGGATCACAGGTCGTCGCCGACCAAAACGTGAGGTGAGGCTGTCAGATGTAGCTCCAACCAATGGACCTGTGAAAAATCCAGTGATAGGTCCAGCGATATTGTTCAATGTGGCCAAGGAATCGGTGAGGCCAAGATGTCGCATGTAAGAGGCACTGTTGGGACCAATGAAACACCATAAGACTTGGACGCTCACTTGCGGCAAGGCAATGAGGATGAGCTTCCAAAGAGGCCACTTTTCTTCCATAGCGTCCACGATTCACTGACACAGGCTGAGCTACAATTCCTGCACACGGTCTGCAATCGAAGAATTTTACTGACACTCTCTGCCAGCTTGAGCATCAAACACCAACTGTATCTCACCCGAATGGCAGGGGCAAGTGTCACTGGAATGTCACATGATTGTATGATTAAAACGGGACACGCAAACAACATCCTCGCGGCTTGCTGAGCTTTTTCTCTCTTCCCTTTTTTCAACACTTCGCTGCTCGATCGGGCCGGAAAGATGGGAAAAGCTGGTGACAAGTGACCATTAAACAGGTCTGGGGAAATCTGAGACGCTGTCACTCCCAGCCTCAGCATTCCATATTTAAGTAATGACCTTTCTGGAATTTTCATCACTTCTCAAAGTGCAATAGGTGCAAAGCATCGAAGCATTGTTACATTCGACTGCTTGGTTTGACCATGGACCATCAAAACAAACACCTGAATGCAAGTGGGTTACGTAAGTTGGACGCACTTTGACTGCTGTCAACATGCTCTTTTTTGGCTGTTGATTGCATCGCCTCTCACAAGCCATCTGCGGTGTCAACGGGCATTGACTTCTCGTCAGTGTTTGTTTCAAATTTCAACATGTGTTCCACCTCAGCATGCTTCTTCCTTTGCTGAACTTGCTCCCATTCTTTTACCTGCTGTTGACTAGCACACTTCATGTTTCTTTTTTTGGGGCTAAAGACTGCGATGCACACATTTTGCATTCTACAAATCACTCGAAAGCAAACCAATGCAATGCATGGCAAACTAATTTGCAAATCCCTGTGTGCCCATTCAAAGCGACAACCCTGCAGGCAAAAGCATCAATTCTCACATGGTAGTTGCATGTAGTTGCCATTTCTCCTCGCCATTGGGTCTCTGATTCCGCACGGTGTCTGCACTTGTGCCGAGTCATCTTGAGCTCGACTTTTCAGGGAAAACGAGAAAACTTTGTCAGTTCTTTGTAACAAGTTTTCTCATTTCAGGCGATGCCACCTCAGCTGCTGAAGGTATAGTACGTGCAACGCTTCAACCACGGAGGCGGACACATGGCACAGTTGCACATCCAACAAGAAAATAGGCTCCGAGCTGGCAAAGGTCCCAAATATTCAGGCGTCCTTCTTCATTTCCTGTCAATAAAAAGGACTGATATGAACCAGCAGCTCAGCAATCAAACCTTGTCACAACTTCTCAAGGGAACAAACAATCTACCACATATAGTTGGATGCAGATAGTTGAGAAGCGTTGACATCAAGCCACGCTCAATATTCAGATTAAAACAGATCAACTGCCATGCTGATTCTATCTGACGAATTGAATAATCAAGTTAAAATTAAATCTCTCCATTCACCCAAGCAAACTTCAAAACTTGTTCTTCCTTTCCTGGAGTTTCGACAAACGTTTTGGTCTCCTCCAATGTAGGCAAATCAGGGAACTCGTCAGGATGCCACTCACCTCCCACTGAGGGGGAGTGCTCCTGCAATTTGAAGGGATCGACGTCCACCAGTGGATATCCGTTCAACATCCCTGCAACCAGTATATAGATGTTTGATGATCTTTGATTATTTTGCAGGGGAAATTGTGCATATACACTCTTTGTATGCGTGTGATATTGTTCGTTTTTGTTCTCTTGGCATTCTTGGCATCTATACCTAACATCTGTGTAGACACGTCGGGGGGGTTACGATGATTTACGTACACGTGCTTTGCACAGATGTACGTAGTGTACTCATTTATGAAAGCAGTACATCCTATTCAAGCGATAAGTTGCACACCGAACGCAGGTTGGATGAAAATTCAGCCAGCCTTACAAGAAACATTCTAGGGGTGGGAATGCAAATATATATATATATGGGTTCGGTGCGTTTTCCGGGCCCCCCAGATTTGGGAGTCTGGTAAATTGTTAATTACTGAGTTATAGTTTCTCTTAATGATCAACACGTTCACAATACCACACATTTGCTTTTCCATACTGTAAATCTAATTGACAATAAAACGTGAAATATACTGGGATTTTATTATCTAAACAACTGCTGTGAATTCAAATCTACTGTGTTTATAAACACCACTGATGTTTATAAACAGTATATACATTAAAA